>KN890414.1:26801-66541 GCA_000934455.1 Apostichopus parvimensis
GGGGGGGATACATTTGGCAACAGCTGAGTGAATCGATGCCATCATGCAATTAAGACGAAAATCTGAAGAGATATTGTCACCCGTGTGAGTTCCATAAGACCAATTTTGTTTGATCTAGCTACTTTTATCTGTACCGCTCATTTTCCAGGGACTCTGCTCATAGTCGACCCAGAGGAAGAGTATTTCCCGGAAGAAATAACTAAACTCCGGCGAGATGTGGACAACGGCCTCTCGGTCATCATCTTCGCTGATTGGTACAACACCACTGTCATGAAGAAGGTTAAATTTTTTGACGAGAACACAAGGTACGAAATAGATTTGCAGATATGTTTTTCTTCCTTTTTCGCACCTGTTTCTCCATGTTGTCACAAGTTTCTCAAAGAGAACACATGTTAACACAACATCAACAATTTCGAATTCTAAGTCTATTAGCAGTTTGTTTAAAACTTGAAACTTATCACTCACTTGTTTTACCTTTCTCAATATGGGTTATAACAATTGTAGCCTTTAACTATATTTTACACACATGCTATATTCAGTAGGTAACCCTAACCCTAAACTGATTGTCAATAGGTTTTCTTCATCTGTGTATGTATATAACTACAGTGATTTACATTCTAAACCACTATCACAGTATCATAAGTACTACAATCATAACAACTGTTGTCCATCTTGCCATCTGATGGACCCAATTGTAAGTTGCTTCTCTTTCTCGTACCCTTTTAGACAATGGTGGATGCCAGACACCGGTGGTAGTAATATACCAGCCTTGAATGATTTGCTCGCACCCTGGGGCATGGCATTTGGCGACGGGGTATTTGAGGGCGACATTCAAATAGGCCTTCAGAAAAGTAAGTGTCAGCGAGATTCTCAGCATTTATAAACAAAGCAATTGAGGAAAAAAATTACTAGCGTAAAGAAGAGAAGAATAAAGAATTGGAATTATTCCTCAAGGTAGGATCTGATCAATCAGTATAGCAAATTAACTCACCCATCCTAATACAGTCCTAGTCCAAAATGTCTGCTCTTTAAAAGTTAAGGTAATGCTTTTATATCTGTTTAGATTTGGAATGCTACATAATTGACTGGGTGACAACTGAAGTAGATTTTATCATTATTAATGAATAGCAGAGCAGAAAAAGTTAACCTATCTTGGAGAGCCATTTGCTACCTGGTCACTCAATTTTATTTTTTTGGTAACATTTTTTTTTTTAAATATTTTTTTAAATATTTGCACTTCACTTGAAATAAATCTTTCAACCTCTCCTCCCCAGCTGTCTACGCATCAGGTACGAGTATCATCAAATTCCCAGCAGACGGGTTCCTTCTCCATCGAAATCTGGATGACCAGGGGTACCAAGTGATAAACAGGGTGACCGTCAAGGCCACCAACGTACCCATTCTCGGGGTTCACCAGCAGGGTTCCAGCGCCGGCCGCATCGCTCTATTTGGTGACTCAAACTGCCTGGACAGCAGTCATATGTCCGTTGGTGAGTCACTCAGAATATCTGTCTGTATTATATGAAATATTATATATTATATTATATGAAAGGGAGACCTGAGGTATGTGCAAGAAATGTAAACAGGACTGGTTGACATCAGAACACATTCACCAGGCTCATGGAAATTCACGGTCATTGCTAGAGGTAGTAGAAGGAATCACGAAAAACTTAAAACAAATAGAAATGAGTAGAAAAGGCATAAAAAGTCCAACGGTGTTTAGAAATTAAATAAAGAAAACATCAGAGGGACGTTTAACTCTTTGTTTTTATTGTACATTACCCTTATGTATCAGGTGTGATTTATGCTTAAGAACGATAGCAAGAAATCGCTCATACTAGTAGCAAAAGTGAGTTTGCTGACAATTCAACAAGGTTTGCCAAGCCTGCCTCTCTGTCGATGTTCTGTGATCTTTTCTGGGCAAGCGGCCCACGAAACCCTCTCACTTTCTGTTTTAACAGAACTGTGTAGTTTGTTGATTGACATTAAGTTGGACGTTTTCAAGAAATACCATTTCTTTTTCTTAGATTGTTTCTGGTTGTTGGAGACCCTGCTGCAGTACTCAGCTTATGGTAACTTACCACCGGCTTTAACAGAACAACCCACCTTACCACTCCCAGAAGTGGATACATTACCACTCAGGATGGAAGGTAAGAGAAACCTATGGCAAATGTTACCTAAAATCAAGAGTCTGGAATATATATATATATATACAAACATTCTTAGAGAAAACATGGAAGGTAACAAAGGAAAAAAATGTTTTGGAATTAGATGACCACTTGTTGACTTTGTAGCATATTAATGTTCTAGCATGTTACTCTGATCACCAACAAAGTAGTTTAAGGTTCCACAATGCTGTGATGATAAGTACACATAGGTAAGTAGGTAACTCTTAGGGGAATCACATGAAGGTAACCTCTTACAGAAATCACCTAGGAAGTAAATTAAGGTTCCACAATGGTGTCATTATCAGTAGCCATAGTTAAGTAAATGACTCCTACAGAAGTTACTTAGGAAGTGATGAAAGGTAACCTAGTGCCATGATGGCAAATACCTACTTGCAATATAATATTTGTTTAAAGTATTATTGAATTATTATTAAAGCATCCTTTTTAACTTTGATGGGACTACCTTAATTTTGTAAGTATCCGTAGTTTGAAGTGACTGATTGCCCACCTGTTCAGTGCTCGATCATCTTCCTTCTCCCCAGGCAACCACCTCTACCGATACTCCAAGGTCCTGGAGCCTCATCTCGGTGATCCTAAACCCCGTCCCTTGCCATCTTGTCCTCCTCTTGTTTGGGCCATCGCCGAACCTGTCAACATCTCAGCACCGGTGTAAGTACATCTCTGCTTCATAGCACTGGTGTTTGTATAATTTTAAATCAGCCTCATTCCTGTCAGTTGTGAACTAAAGAATGAAATGATGATGCGTGACAAGGGCATTTTTCAAATCTTTGAAACATTGGGATAATTGAAACGAGGCGATTGAGACCAGAACAACAGATCAAACATCACAATAACAGAATATACATGTTTGAATTTGTGTTACTTCAAACAAGTCAATTGTCCAAGACAGTTGTTCCCAAACAGTTCTGTAAACTTGGCCATCCCTGGAGCATATGTAACTAGGTCACAACTTATGATATCATGTTACAGGGACTAGCTAGGGTCTACCTAGGTTACAACCTAATTACAGGGTCTACATCTAGGGTCTACCTAGGTTACAACCTAATTACAGGGTCTACATCTAGGGTCTACCTAGGTTGCAACCTAATTACAAGGTCTTCATCTAGGGTCTGCCTAGGTTACAACCTAATTACAGTGTCTACATCTAGGGTCTGCCTAGGTTACAACCTAATTACAGTGTCTACATCTAGGGTCTACCTAGGTTACAACCTAATTACAGGGTCTACATCCCCTCCACATCAGGTGTATCTAGGTTTAGTGCCAACAGTTACGTTGTTGTTCAAACACAGTACATTAAGTTTTCTGACATTCTTGGTTCCACAAATGTGCCAGCCAAAATTCTCTCTGTATTAACAAACCTTGTTTATGGTACTTGTCAGTTGTATGTTCATTCTTTTTGTCAAATATCAGTACTTTTAATAGTTTGTATATTGTTGTGAAAGCTGAGCTAATAAGCTACGGTACCGTATGCACCTCATGTACACCTCATTATCAGTACTTTTAATAGTTTGTATATTGTTGTGAAAGCTGAGCTAATAAGCTACGGTACCGTATGCAGGTTGTAATCAACATTTTCCATTATAAATATCAATTCCTTTCTCGCTACCCGCTCGCTTCTGTCCCACTGAAGTGCACTTGTACAGCTCCAATCTTTTCTTATCTTCTTTCTGGCGCAGGAATCTGTTCAAACACCAGAGGCTCTTGTCCATAGAGGAGGGTGCAATGCCCAACATGCTTGAGAAAGGTCCGTTTAACCAGCACATCATACCGGAGGCTGACCACTTTCACGAGACTGGTCTCGACAACTCAGGGAGCATTCCATTCATGTTTCTACTCTCGTTGGGAGTCATCGTAGCTTTCTTCGCTTTCCTCTTACACAAGAGGAGGAAACGACCTCGGGCCGGATTTATGAAAAGACAGAGGATCAAACAACTGGAATCGTACAGGAGACACATTTATTCCTCTCCGTGATTATCACGGCCGCTCTAAAGTTTGGTTCGTGTTTGCAGTTTCTTCTCCATGAGATGGATAGACGATGATGACTACTTAAAAATAAAGAGGCATAATTTAAGACTAGATGTCTGGAACTCTGTTTAAGGAGTTGTCACGGTCTCTAGTGAAAAGAAACTGGGAACTTTGGCGGCATATTCAAAGTCAGCGGTAGCCCGAAACAGCACGACTTTCATCTCTTCACACTTGTGCTACGAAAGGATCGTTTGGAGAGCTTCATGTTCTGGTCAGGTATACCAACTACCAGATATTATCATGGCTGGTCGAAATCAACCTCGGTTTGAAGGTTTACACAACGAAATAATAATAATAGGTTCATGAATGATTTAGGAGATGAAACCCTGAACATTGGGCTTGTGTGCTGAAAGATGTCATAAAGTCAACTTACAAAGACAAGTCTGAAGGTCTAAATCACACATTAACAAGAAAGTTGCCAAAAGTATTGTATTCTTTGTATATAAACATTAAAATTTTTCTACGAAACTGACTAACAGTCGGTGAACAATTGATCGGCAGAACATTTGACTTGGAAAAGAGCAAATAAATTTTAAGCTGGAAGGGGATTTGACCTTGAGCATACAACTCTTTTGTTCATCTAGTGACGTAAGCCATCCAGCCTTTAATATGGTTGTTGATTCCCGTTACGTAATTAATGGATTTGGTGAATGGTGGCAGTCGGACAAGTTAGTATAAGCTCTGATGAAGTTTTTAGTTTTTACCTTCTTCTGTTTGGGTAAGGATTAAATGATTTTTCTTGATCATTTTCGAATCCTGTTTTAGAGGAGGAAATTATGTTGCTTTTCAGAACAAAAAAAAAAGGAATAATTGTTGTTTGATTTTGTGTTATTTATTGCAATGGTGCTTGAAAGATCAGGTCTGTGCACATTCAGGGAAACTAACGGTACAACGATGCTCAAAGGGCTGTTATCTGAAGTCTTCTTTCACAAGATGGTGTATTTCAATGTTAGTCATGTGACTACAAAGACCAAAGGTTTTTAAGTAAATATCTTAAGAATGGATTTTACTTTGAAAGCGTTTTAAATTTAAGCCATGTTAGTCTATGTTCAAATCATAAATGTTTGGCATTGTCAATTATTATTTTGGTCGATATTTTGCAAGCAAGGAGTTTTTCAATCTTCGTTACTTGTTCATCTGGTAGATGTTCATTGGGTTGTATATTGGATTTAAAATGTCTCTTATTAATGATAACTTTGGTAAGTAACAAAGTCTTTGGTTGGCAGCTACTCAGCTATAACTGAATATAGGTGACTTTTGTTCGACCAGAAAACTATGGCTGTATGTTTGATGATAAACATAAAGGCCTTGAAAGTGTAGTCCATTTGGTATTCAAGTAAATAAAAAACAAACATTTTAAAGGAAAATAGAAGATGGTGATTGGTCAAGTCAAGATTAGTTTTCTGTGTAGTTTAAAAGTGAATCGGTTCTTCCATATTGTCTTATGTTTTCGTATGTTTTTTTTTCTATGTGGAAATGTTTAGTTATAGTGTGTTCAGCTGGACTTACAGTTTGTAGATATCAACGAGTCTGTAAAGATCTGTGAGGGTTATCCGATGGCCGAATCATGCGTTAATCCTAACTTTTATATCTTTAAAGTTGGAAATCTTTTATTTTTATTTTCATTGAACTGATCATTCATTTTTTAGTGTGTTTTAGTCATGCTGCTACCTCACAAATCATTTAGCAAGATTCTATTATTTTATGGCTGTCTCGTGGCTTCAACATCAGTAGGATTCTTGCAAGGAGTTATTTGGGTGTGGTGACATTTCAAAAGTTGCAAAGTTGGTCTACAAGCATGGAAGGGAATTGAACCTAGCTGTAGGGAATGACACCTCATGTACAACATTGTTTTAAGTTTGGTAGTTAGGTGCACTCTTGATTATTAGTATAACAGCATCTATGGTGAGAAGGCCTTATGTACACCTCATGTACACCTCATGTACAGCTCAAGTACACCTCATGTACACCTCATGTACACCTCATGTACACCTCATGTACACCTCATGTACACCTCATGTACACCTCATGTACAACATTGTGTTCCATAGTTCGGTGCACCCTTGATTATTACTATAACAGCATCTATGGTGAGGAGGCCTTCTTCTTCATCATGAGCTTTATTGAATCAGCTGGTATTCTTTGTGATGTCTCCCACTAAGTAGTTATATCAGCATAATCACATGGTTGGATTAATCTTCCAAGGCATTCATGTTCACAGGATTGGGTGAATCCCCGGGGGAAAACAAGCATCAGTGCTAAGAGCTAACGACCCTCTCACTGACTGCATGTGTTTAATAAGACCTAGCCTCATTTTGCATATACAGTTCTGGGCTAAACCTGTTATTGTCAGCCTATTGCAGCTAATTGCACCTGTGATGGCAAAATGAAATATATCAAAGCCTTTGGGAATAACTCTAGTTTATTGCTGTGAAAGGTGAGTACATCTTGTGTGAGGCATACACAGCCATGATGGATATGTTGCAGCCAAAATAACTCAGTTTAGCAATTCTTTTAACTGTAAGTAATGAACAACTCACAAAGAGGGATATAAAGATTGGGAGATGGGAGGGAGGAATCACAATGATGTGGGAGGGTATGGACGGTATGGTGGTAAGCACGAAGAAGTGGAGTCTGCACACAATAAGCACAAGTAGTCATTCTTACCAGTGGGGTATCGTCCTTTGACGAAGCAATGCATAAAAATCGTCTGGGGTAAACAACAAACTAAAACAAAGAATAGTACATTTTCAAAAACAATTTTTTGAAGTTTTGTAGAATATAAAATTTTTTGGCAAGGAGAGATATGGAAAACAAAATCACAAAATGAAATGTCAGGCACATTTATGATTTGAATCCAGTAGTTTGTTATAAATCTACGTTGACCTTTTATTATTATTATTATTATTGTATTTTCTTTTTTTTTATCATCATTCTCTTTAATTTTCTAGTCATCCTTGTAGTATCATGCAATGTCTTTCTCTCTTTGTGAGATTCTGTCTTTTATTTTTTTATTCAGTTTGATTCATCTCTTGTACATTATATACTGATATCTTCTAAGCTGTTGTTAATTGTACATATGTTTTTGTGTGTATATCTCTACTGTACATAAAAACTTTGTTGAAACTGTATTTTGTACCTCATCTTCTTGTACTGGACTTGTTCGCATGGTGCATCACCCAGTTGGGACAATTTTTTCTATACTATAGTGTTATGTCCCGCTTCAGAGCACTGGTATTGTCAGTACGAGCAGTATGTCGAATATCATGTTTCTATCAGATCAAGGTTAGGAACTGTTTGTACTGTCAATACCAGTGCTTTGAGAGCATCATATCGTAGTACAGTTTAGAGAGGTATTAGCATTTGGAAATTGTCCCAACTGGCTGGGTGCATCCTCTCTGCCATGATTATTCATTATTTAAATCTTGGCCATAATCACATTCTGAAGCTGTTTACCGATGTTAAAAGTTAAGACTATCAAGTTAATAGGGTGTGTGGGATCACTTGTAAAGTCTGATTTTAGTAACATTTACAATAGATACTCGAGAGGTAAAAATTTTGTTTTTTTTATGAACCATCTCTGTAGGGTTGAGATGCTGGCATATAAAAGAGTTGAAGATATTGTGAAATTCATTTTCCGTGAGTGATGTTGATCGATTGGGATCCTGTATTGCTTATGTTTTGGATCCATTTAATGGAATGTAACAATCACTGGCTGTTCTCCAAAATACAATAATAATTTTGATAATAATGATAATTGCAATAGTCAATTGATTTGGGATGCAGTAAGAATTATTTGGTTACTTTTTATTTATTAACCAGTGATAATTTTTATACCATGAGTGAATGAATTATTTATATTGACCTTCTTAAATGTCATTGTAATTTATCACCTAAATTAACTGTCGGGAAAGCAACTTTTACGTTTTGATCCTACCATCACAAGGACAAAAGGTCAATATTATTCAGTTACCCCTTCAAGCTGGGCTTGGTGATTCAGTAACCCCGTCAAGCTGGGCTTGGTAATTCATCGGGTGCCAGTAAGCTTTCCTTTAAGACGTTCATGTGAAGGGTATACTGTAATATGATGGCACTGTTGTCCAGACACCTGCAAATGTCCTGCTTAAATTTGTGGATAGAAACCATGAGTATCCATGGAGACCCTGGCCCTAATCAAATTTCCTTACTCCATGCACTTTGATAGAGTAGGAAAAAGTGAAATATTTAAGTATAAATTGTTAAACTATCAAGTTTTAAATTTTGTTCCATTTCTGTTCCTCATTTTAAAAGCAAAATGGACAATATCAATGGGCTACATTATGTTGAAAGGAGAGAAAATATGACACTAGATGTACTGATAAATGATTGTCCCTTGGTCTTTGGAATTTCGAGTACTCTGTGGCGGAATTATTTCTGTCGTGTATAGTTTGGGAAAGTTGTTATATCATTCCCAGCCTCCCCCCCTCCCCTGCAGTAAGGGAGAAATGGCATTCTGCAACCATCTGTGAAGTTTGGGTCAAGATGTAGAGATGGTGCCATTACAGTATAAAGTGTACACATATTTCACATTAGTAACATAAAGAGGGGTATGGGGGGGTCTCTGGTCATGATTGATCCGTGGTACGTCAACGGTCAGGCTAAATATTCTATTCAGAAATTTACATCCTCAGAAAGTTTCTACAAACCAAAAGAAAAATGACAAGAAAACTGAAATGAATGCAAAATGGTAAAGTAATGTGTTCATGACAAACTCACCAGTCTCTTTAGAAATGACAATGTTTTTATTTTGACTTAATATAATTTTATCATGCAAGACAATATAGTTAATATATAATTAGAGAGCGAATTATGACATAAACTGAAGCAAGTTTTATTTTATACCCAATTCGAATGGTTTAGTATTTAATAAAAACATACATCGTGGAGGGAACAGGCCTGTCTCAAGGACAAACATATTTGTGAATGACAGTTTTATGTCACCACAGAGTTGTCACAACCCCTAGAAAGGCCCTCTGAATTCACAAGAAGACAATTGCAGTTGGGCTGCATTTTGTTGCAATTTACATACAAAAGCTGAGTAGCATAGATCTGCAACCTTGGCATGAAATCTATTTACAAAAATAGTTCAATCTAAATGTAAGAGCTACTGTCCCATTTAAAGCTTATCCCAAGGTTCACTACTAAGTTTTCAATTCTCTTTCACATTCTCAGATTTATATGAACCAAGGACTTATGCATGCACCTCTACATAACTGTTAGTGTTCCGAACCCTCAAATAAATTTAAATACGACCCTGTGACTTTACTCCACTTAGGAGCAGCCACTGATGGAAGTACTTGCTCATACACATCAAACCCCTTAAATGAATGCCCCCAGTTTGAATTTTAAATAATTTATTTTTAATTATAATAAAAAAGGCAAAGACCTTAATGATAACAAAAAAACAGAGAAAAAAAAATACAGTCAAATAACTCTTAACAAATGGCAAAAGAAGAGTACTGACCTATTTTTACAGGAACATAAAAGTGACAAAAATGACTGGATATGCTGAGTTTCACAACACCTTTAACAAGTTTTAAAAGCCTTCTGACAGTTCTGGAATGTCTTCTATGCATAGCATCTACAAGTTTGTATTGGTGCTTACAGTGACAAGCTAAACATGCTCATCAGTGTATGCTTCCATCAAACAATGCTTCTCATGCTTCAATTTGTAGTCTGTTTTAATAGCAGCAAGAACAAACCATAGCTGGATACTTAACATGATAATAGATGCTGTAATGATGCATTGGCTACCGCACCCCCCCCCCCCATCCTCTATGTAGGAATCATATGGTACAATGTTTTACTCCATACCATATTGTAACAATGAAACATTTCTAGCCACTTTGTGGTAACAAGTTTTGGCCACACCGGGTACAATATAAATGGACAAAGTTCTATAAGATTAAGGCACTGGATGTATCATAAGATACTCACACAAGTTAAGACACCCTCCCCCGCCCGCCCCCCACCCCGACAAACACTCATCCCTTACATAAAAGCCAGAGCATTTATTTAATACATAAGATTTGTGGCAAAACCCTCGGTGGCAGTTTAAAATGAAGCTTTGCAACCCCCAAAAAATATTTAAATTATGAGCATGCACCAAAGGTTATGGGACCTCCTGTCAGAACAGCCATTAATGAACAGCAAGCACTGGACTTGCAGTTCACAAAAATTAAGAAAGAGGAAAAAGTTTTAATCTCAACTCGTAGCACGTCATCAACCTCTGTTTAATACAGAACAAAGCAATGATTCAAACATGTACCATGGAGGGGCAAATGTCCTCAAACTATCTCCCCCCCTCCCACCCTCCCCTACATTCAACCTTGTCTCAATGTAACAATACCTACTTAATCAGTACTGGATATTCTGATACTTCATCTGTTTCTCATCTCCTCCCCCCAACAATAACTTGGACTATCAATATCCCAGTATCATTCAATGAAGCCCAGCTGATCATTTGAACCACAAGATACAAAGTGAAAAGTATTCCAAAATGGACTATTTGAAATGAAAGTTATAGACAAATTTACAGTCAATTCTCCTGTTTGTCACATATGGTGACTGTAATTAGCAGTGTTAGGCCACAGACCCAAAAAATCCCACTGGAACCATGAGAACTTTAGAACTAACTAAAAAGGGCTTAATTCTTTTTATTGGACCATGAGACTTAAACCATCATTCTTTGCCAAGCATGACATTTGCTGGGTGCAAAAATGCCCCTTTAACCCAGAAGCAAGAAGTTTGAAAACTAAGTTCCATGTAGTGAGGAAAAAAGAAAAAAACACACTATAAGACAGCAAATCTGATAGACAAGATGAAATAGAAAAAAAATAAATGACAACCGAAGAAAGAAGGAAACCTGGAAATAAAATTGCAAAGAAATTATCAAAATATAAATACAGCACACTGAGATATATGTGGCAGTGCCTACATCAATTTTGATCTTCGATTAAAAGCATATCGATCGATTGGCAAATTGATCAATAAATTGCTTGAAAAACTTCAGGATGGATAGAAATTTGGAAAATAAAAGTGGATCGATGCAGTTTAAGAAAAACAGCTCTAATACGAGAAAAGCTAGTCTTACTATACTGTTCACTTATCTCAATACATTCCCCACCCTCATCCTGCCCCCTCACCATCCCATCAACAATCCATTTTGAGAAACTTCAAAGGGTATCCAGGATGGCTGTAGTCTTCTGCTACCTGATATTTTGCTGGCTGAGATATTTCATGCTTTTTCTACTCTTCTCAATGTATTCCTATAATTTGGGACGGGAACTGTGAGAAAGCAAGATGTTAGCAAATAAGCATGCTGGCTTGGGGAAGGGATCCCTGCGGAAGGGAGCAAATCTGCTGGCCCGGGGAGAGGGACCCTGCAGAGCTGTTGAAGGGAAGGGAACTCTGCTGGTTTGGGGAAGGCAGCTTTTGGTATTAGTCTGAGGTTAACGACGATTGATACTCAAGATTGATACTTGATAAAGTCATATATGCTAAATTTCTTCACCTGATTGATCAATCCAACCGATGCTAAACTCCCCCCCCCCCCACCACCACCTGCCTCAAACCTACTGTACCTTACCCCACCATCTCCCTCACCAGACCCCACCCACCCCTAAGCCAGATTCCTTGGTCAAGGCTTACGATACACCAATTTTCTTCCATCTCCATAATTGCAGAGAAAGCTGTTTTTCTTGCAGCTTTTACTACAGGTCATTCAAAGTATTTATAGTCTGTTGACTGACATTACTAGTTATCATACACAGAAAACCATTGGATGTTTAGTGCATTTTGAAGAGACGAATACAAAATTAAAAATAAAGGTCTTACTAAGGAAGAGGAAGTATAGAGGACTGAGAAAGAGAATTGTCAGATGAACATAATATTAACCAGTCCGAACTGCCAGATATAACCAAATTTCTTGAAGCCCATCCATCAGGGTAGCCTTCACCCGGTATAAAATATCCATGGACCTTTAGGGTAGGTGAGATGTAAATCCAGGATAAGGCTCAACATTTAACCAGTTCAGGGCAAGAAAAAAGGCTTTTGCAACAACAGCAAATGAGGCGCATATAGACCTTCCGCTTCTCAGTTGGAAGATTTGCAACTATTCAAGGTGCAGTTTTCAAACAATTACAACACATGGGATTGTTCCATCCCCACCCCACCAATCATCCATCCAAACTGCCAGCAAACCAACCACCCACCCCCCCCCCAGTCACTTACACATCAAATAATAGATGAAACAATTGGATCTCATGTCACAGTCCTCATGAAACACAGAACAATTTGAAAAGATGGCTGGTTTAGCAACGAAACCTTTAGAAATTGAGACAAGGAATTCTATTTTAAGATGGATTTTAAGATACCTTATTAGTAAAACATTTTGGGTTTCTTTTGGGTAGTGGCCATTAAACAATAATGAACCATACTTGTGACTCTTTAGAGAGCTGTTTTTCCAGCCTAACACCAGATGTTTCCTACCTGTATACTTAAACTATTCAATCTTGGTTACTAGTCACATTGTTTCATATTTCCTATTTCCATCTATGAAGAAATGTCATCCTTGTCAGTGTTAAATAACCTTACATTAATTTTAGTACTACTGTAGTTCTACTGTTTAACATGTTTATATATATTATATAATATACTGTATATATAATATAATATACTGTATATATTATATAATATATATATTATATGATATATATACAAAAATAGAGAGAGGGATAGAAGGGCACTTTAAGCTTGGAACCACAAAACCCTGTATCTTTCCTTTCGTTGTATTAAATTTTGGTCTTAGCATTTTTTTTCCAGCTAAATATTTTAAAGTTGTGACCTGCATAACAAATGCACTTCAAAGAAGGATCCATGTGTAAGGTCCATTCTCTGTGGTATACATGTACTGACTGAGTTTGGTCACATTTTAGTAAACTCTCACCACAACATTATAATGGCTAGGGATGGGGATCAATGACTGGTGGAGGTCTATTTTTAAGGATAAAAAAATACAGATACCTGCTAAACATTTAAGAGTTAACCTTAGAGAGCCTCTTGCATCCCCCTAAACTTTAATTACCAACTTTAAATCACACTGCTATGCAGCAAAGTCTGAACCTAACAATCTCAGTGAATGAAAACTCAAGAATGAAGATTTAAAAAAAAGTTAAAAAAAGGTAGCTAAATAAATTATACATAATGTAAAGAGAACTGAATTAGTCCACTTATTAGAGTCAAATCATTCCTGTTTACTGAGCCAATCAAGCGGCTTCTAGCGTCATCTCTCCGGTTGATACGTCAGGGAGACTTCAAAGCTAACTTGCTTCAAACTGTTTGGCTGAAGGTGGTCACGTTAGAGTCACAGAGAGTTCTAAACCAGTTGTAAAAATTATGAAAACTAGCATTACTGAATATGGCACAAGCCAACAATTGACTATTCTTTCAGCCAAAGTTAGGACCTGGGCTTTTGTAATGTCCAGAGGTGTTAGGGCCCTGGGTAGTCCTAAGAGAGACAATCATGGCCAACAAACTGGAATCATGACCCATTACGTGGAATCTTCCAAACACTGCACCATGTTATGTCAGTATTCTATATGGGTACAGTTGCATGGTAGTAATGACTACAACAGTGATGGCCCTGTACTGATGAAGGCAAACGAGAAGTTTTCCAAGAGTTGGTAGCCAACCTACTCTGTAGTTTCTAGCACACACAATCTCTTAAAGTTACATACCATCATCTTCATTATCATCGCTGTGAGGAACGAAAGCAACGAGTTGCAGGCTTTGAAGTCGTCTTTTGTCCCAAAATAATCCAAGAAACTCATCATTACTTAAAAAGACTAAATATCTACTTTAGTCCAGAAAAAATTTATACATCACTTATCATAGGTTTATTTGCATCTGCCACGAACAAAGTCTTTGCCTTGGGCTACGGTTGTCGCCATGATTTGAAAAGTAACATTATTTCTGCAGATCTGTGTTAAACAGACCCTGTGATCCTTTCACCCCATACGTAGCTAGCGATAAAGTCTGTGTTCACCGATCTGTAGAGTATTTTATAGATGTTCCGTTGCATGCACGGCTTGCTGCTTCGATGATTTGGTTAAATTTGCTCTCTTTAGATGGAACAGTTCCAAATCAGATAAAACATCCATCGAGTAGCCGGCTGAGTGGTGGAGTTCATAAAGTGGATATCTTTCTTTTTTTTTGTATTTAACATGTAGTGTAGCCTCACACAATGTGGATCAAACCGAGTAGGTTATTAGCCTGGGAATAATCGCTTGCATCACAACATTGGACATTCCTCCTTGGAAAATTCACAAACCGTTGTGAGTTTGAAATTTCGTAAGGATTTACAGAATGTGGTGGCCATGTCACCTATCTTTTAATTTGTTCATTCATGTTTTGTTTTTTATTATTCTCGGTTCAGTTCCTCAGATAGTAAGATATGGTGGATTCAAACCCCTCCCGTTTACGTTAGTCTGCTTTCCCCCTCTTCGCGTGGTTGTCTAGTAGCGTTTCTTTGAGATTATCTTTTAAGAAGAGTTTTAAGGTGGTCAGCATCTTCTCGCGTAGTTCCCCGTCGACCGAGAGCTTGCGATTCAGGGACGAGGCGTCCTCCTGGTCGTAGTCTTGGAGTACGATGAAGTACGCCTGGTGAAGCTCGTCGCGCTTCTCTTTCTCCATCTGAGTGAGGATGTCGCAGACCTCGACGTATTTTCCTCGGCCGTACCACCTGGCTGTCATGTGACCAGCTAGACCACCTGATTGCAAAACAGAGGAGAAAGAACATGTTGTAAAACTGAATTTGCCTGAGCAGCAATACCACCAAGGGTCATGTGACTGGCTAGACCACCCCCCGCCCCTCCCAATGACAAAACCAAGGAAAAGGACGTTTTGCAATTTCTGAATTTGCCTCGGTTGTACTGGTCAGTCATGTGACCAAGCTAGACCAACTGATGGCAAAGCAGAGGTAAAGGAATTGTTACATTACAAGTGTAGTAATGATGACAGGACGACAGATAGACTGTACAGTAGTAGGCAGAAAAATTTATTTTGAAATGGTATAGAACACAGATGATTTGTCCAACTGAATTTGCCTCAGTTGTACCAGTCATGTGACCAGCTAGACCATCTGATGGCAAAGCATCTATAGGAAAATGAATTGTTACTCTGCAAAGGATGACAGGTAGACTATGGTAGTTGGCAGAAAACTTATTTTGAAATGGTGTAGAACACAGATGGGCAAAGTTCAAAACAGAGACACTCTAATAGGCACTTGTTCAAACAAAATTCTATGAAAGGTTCCTAAATTACTTTGAATGTTAAGTACTTTTTCTATTATTTGAGTGATCCATAACTTTAAATATTCATACATGTATTTTTATTATGAAGTTGAAATGGAAACTGATTTGAAAGTAATCCATTGCTTGGACAGTTTTCCACTTTCTTGTATATATTGGGACACTTTGTAATATACTGACACATCTTGTAATCATATTTTGTAATCAATGTTCTTGTAGAGGGGCTTTAGCCTTAATTAAAAACTTTCTCGGTTGTCACAAATTTTGTGGATGAAGCGCCGAGTTTATTGAGTAGCGCAGATGAGAGAGGTCGGAGGTGAAGTCAACATGCTAAATGCACTGGACCTGTCCCACATGCTGATCAATACCTGGTTATCGCTCCACATTACTTGTGAAATGTTAGGGCTATTGACATCTAGGTGTAACATATGAGGTGTAACAGATAAGAGAGGTCAGAGGTGAAATGATATAGGGCTATAAGTGTAACATCTCCTGATCAAAAATTCCGATTTGTGGTATCAAATGTATTGCTGTTTGGAGGTGGCCGTGTTCAGAGTGTTACACATATCATGGGGGTATGCTACAGCCGTGCATTTGAACAATGGCACAAAACGGTATAGATAAGACAAACTACAGTTAACATGATGTGGGCAGCATCAGGCTCTTGTGTATTATTGCATAACAAACTACAGTAAATAGGGTACAAAGTAAAAATTTAGAGAAAAACTGTGTGAAAAAGTTAACAATAAACATATTTCTGTAGCCTTTAAGATGCAAGGTGTACAGGTTTCCAAATAAGATTGTGAAACACCTCTTCCTTCCCAAATACCTTATAAGGAAGTAGGAAATATAATGAACCAAGGGTGGAGACAATAGATGCCGCAATTATCTCATCATCAAGCAACTTATGCCCTTGTTTTTGTGACAACAAATTAAGAGAAACTAAGCAGCTTCAGTGACCTTCCTGTTTTCAATTCTAGCTTTATAATAAACTGAATCCGGCATTGGCAATATATGGTATACTAAACTAGTCATCATAGGCTTACAGACATATGCTCATATTTTAGCATTGTGGTCTGTTCTCAAACTTGCCACCCTGGTCTTATAACAGTAGCCATACAATGCTATGTGTATACTGTGACAGTAATAAAATTACAAAAGCCTTGCAAATATGTACTGAATGTCAACATGTTTTTATTCGTAGGCTAATAGCAGGCAATAGGAAAAAGATTTTTCGTACACAGTTGCTGATTGCACTGTGACTGGTATGTTTGCATACAAGAACATACAGACCTTTACTATTAATGACACTGTGATGCTGGTAACGTACAAAAATATTAAATTGTAACATCATACTATAAAACATTAACAACTTATTTCAATGTCCAAGCTAGTTGCCTTTTTACCTCCACTCCCCCCCCCCCCCCCTCCCACATACACAAGCTCCCCTTCATACAAGGACAAGGAGCAAAAAGTAAACAGTTAATTGCTGTACTGCTGTTAGGACTGATGATTCATATTGAGACTGTTATTTACTTAAATAATATCTGGAACTATTTTTGTTTTCTTACATTGGTTTGATAAACTTTATTAGCTTTATCTAGACTAATATTTATATGGGCCTTCAGTAATCTGACAACAAATCCAATAATATGCACAAGAATGAAGGTATAAATTGCTTTTGTTATTATTCAGTCATTAGGGTTAATCAAATGAACTTTTAACAAACAGGGTCTCAGTCTTTGTGATACACCACTGTTGATAAATTCTATTAATTTTTACATTCAATACCATCAAACTTGAGTAGTTAACTCCAAACACTACTTTTATTTCTTGAGTATATTATGACACAAAACAGCACAAGGAAAATGGAAATATAATTCTGCTAGCTGCTAATTTTGATTTGTTTTTTTGTTTTTTGGTATCAACAATGATATTTATAATTAGTAATAATAATATAGTAATCTGGCTTTAGTAGTGAGCATTTGTAAGATATTAAGACCAATATGAATTTTATAGACACAGTCACTGTCTCACTGCATTAACACCCCCCACCCCCCAACCCACCCCCTTACCTAAGTTACTTCTTGATACAACATATACATGACAGTCGCAGAGGCTTAAACAGTTCAATACCATACTGTAACTACTTTTTGGGTAGGTGTGTTTGGAGGGTAGGAGTTTATTGAACAATCACCTAAAGTTTTTAATACTTTGATCTTTACAAGATTTTCATTGAATCATGTAATACTGTGTTTAACCTAAACTACACAAACAGACCAACACACACTACAGTAACTGTACACAGCCCTCCTATCAACCATCGCTATAACTTCAAATTACAGATATCATTGCCATTTTGATATCATACTGCACACAATCTAAGTACAGTAGTACTGTAATTCCACTGTCCAAACTGGCTCCCAGCTGTCAGCTTCAATTTCCCTCTTCATATTCTGTGACAAGTTTCAAGCTTGTTGACAAGCTGGCATATAGATCTGAAAGATCCATTAAATATCCCTAACTCTGTAATCGAATGTTCTTCGACCTTTTGGGTTTGTCTTATAGAAGAACTCTCTTTTGCAAACAGCTTCACACTTTCTTTCTTCATTTCCCATTCTTGATGACCAGTGTCGACATCCTCAAATATGTCAGCTTTGCATATATGCAAATAGATGCACATGACCTGTTTTTTAAGTCTTTTTCCTTCTCTGTCATTAATATCAAACCAATATCCAAATTCTCCACGCTCCAAAAACGTCTTTTGAAATATGCAGTTTCTTGTCAATTTTATTGAACAAATATAACAAAACGCTCAAAATGATCCGTGCGAAGCTTTTGAAACATAACAAAAGCAGGTGAAAATCACGAGGAGAAGTTCAAGGGTTAACCTACGGGTGCAGATCTACTTCAATCTACTATTTGCATTTGCATTGTGCCGTTAACATAGCTCTTAAGGCCACCAATCATCTGGGCTCTGACCACATCGCTCCTGTTGGCAAGTTTAATCAAAGTGTTAACATCATTATAATCCAGCCCTTTTAGGATTTCTTGGAATGCATCGTGTATTGCCTGCCTTTTTCTGGGGTCCATTTCCTGCAGAACCTCATGTAGAGGTTTGAATTGACCACCAGTCATCCAAGCACCAGCCAAACTCCCAATGGTCCCACCTGCCAAGATAAAAACAGATACAGGACCTTGTTCATCACCAAACTTTTTTCCAATTTAAATAATTTGGACTTCAAGGCAGATGGTGCAAGAGATTTTGTCCACCCCCCGGGACATTATCAATTTAATGGGCCTTGTTTTGTTTAAACGATGCCGTACAAGCTTGAATTTCATTTTCTGACGAAAACTTTAAAATCTTTGATAGGTATTGGGCTCTTCTTTTATGGCTGGCACTTGAATGTAACTTGCTGACCACTTATTATCATGCTAACCACTGGCTTTGAACACTGCTGATGTCATATGACCTTTGACCTTCACAGGAAACAATACGACTTATAAAATGGAGGACCCACATAAAGTATGAAGCTGTTTCCAGCTTTGCTGACATTGGGTTTTCATGTTAACAAGGTGTTCAGATTTGGACCTCTACTGATCATGTCAAATGACCTTTGACCTCCACACAAAACAATAGGGCTGAAAAATGTGAAAAATGTCAGCATCCCGGCAGCCAATTAGGGGAGAAGCCATTTACGAGCAGACAATGGAGTTACGTCCATTTCTGGAGTTTGATTGAGCTTGGTAACTGGTGCCAGTATTGATGCTGGTGGCAACTGTGGAGCAATGTCTGATGATTTCGTCTTTAAAACCCTGACGTTTCTCAGGAGCTTACTGGACAGCTAACTGCATTAATCTGAGTCTAGAGTCTATTGATCTCTCTGCCAGGAGAGGCTGACACGTAGCCTACCACACATTAATATATATGTGGCCTGAACAAACCACTAGAAATGATGTAGGACTGGGCTGGCTTTAATACAGTAGGCAAACATCTAAACCAATTCAAACAAGAGGTAGAGTAGGCTGTCGATAATAGAGTGGAAGGACTAATGAAAAAGGACCTGTGAAGACACACGCTTCACTTGCCCTCCTTCTGTAAGTGTCCACCATGCTCTCGTTGGTACAGACAGGTACATACCCTAGGAAGTCAAAGACCTACCCTCATGAAAAATGTTACGTTTAAATCATGAAAAAGTTAACCGAATACTGATACATTGATGACTTGCTTCGGTCAGTTGTTATTTCTAAATGTGTCAATGGTTTGAGAAAGCTTTAGACAGTTATTTTAAGAAATGCACCTGGATTTGATGTTTCTGATTTTTAATTTTTTTTTATCCTTGGTAGTGATTTACAGTAATGTCCCTCCTGGTCCCATAATTGCTACTAAACTGAATTATAAAGCTTAGCTTTAACGAACATGTCACCGAATCGAAAAACCAAACAAGACTCCTGTTAATTAAATCTGTAGTGCAGGTAAGCCTTCGGATTGGTAGATTTTGCAGAAAGAGGAAGTGCTTGTTAAATTTGACTACTGGATCTGCTGGAACCAAGTATATAACAATGAGCTGTAACACTTTGCTGGTGACGTACAGGCTGTTTCAGACATACAGTAGTTAGTGGTACATCTGAAAGGCCTTTCTGTCCAATATCATCAGACATAAATATACACTCACAATAACCAAAGAGCTCAATATCACAAGTTAATCAAACAGTAACACACACCAAACTATACTGTACCTCACATACCTGAAAGTAATAGAAAACAGTTGCACACAAAACTACACATTAAGTCCTTTATACATTATTGAGAACTTCAATACCAACAGTAAACAGACACTCAGACAGTAGAAGTTAGTATTAATCTAGTGGTTCTGATTACAAACAGAGAGAGAAATAGAGAGAGTGAGGGCAAAGAAACAGACCCTGTGCAACAGGAAAGGAGCTGTACTACAAATAATGAACAAACAGTCTGGTTCCAACAGGGTTCAATTTGTGCATCTATACACAACACTGATGACCACTGAATGGAATAAAGGAGTTCACAGACCTGTACATATTTACTGCACATTGTACAGTGTATTGTACAGTATAGTCCACAGACCTGTACATATTTACTGCACATTGTACAGTGTATTGTACAGTATATAGTCCACAGACCTGTACAAATTATTTACTGCACATTGTACAGTGTATTGTACAGTATATATAGTCCACAGACCTGTACATTTTTACTGCACATTTAACAGTATATTGTATAGTATATACAGTATAGTCCAAAGACCTTTGCATATTTACTGCACATTGTACAGTTTACAGTCCACAGACCTGTACATATTAACTGCACATTTAACAGTATATTGTATAGTATATACAGTATAGTCCAAAGACCTTTGCATATTTACTGCACATTGTACAGTTTACAGTCCACAGACCTGTACATATTATTTACTGCACATTGTACAGTATATTGTACAGTATATATTGTCCACAGACCTGTATATATTTACTGCACAATGTACAGTTAATATAGTCCACACACCTGTACATGTATATTTACTGCACATTGTACAGACTTATATGAAGTGGTGAATATTACAGCAGCCAGCCTCATTTCCTCGGTTTCCTTTTTACACCAAATATTGACTGAACATTGTAAAATTGTTAAACATACTTTACTTAGCAAATGGAATAACTTTGTAGGGCTGTGTCACCAAACTTAAATTTCATAAAAAAACACATTACATGTTTTGTTTTGTAGTAAGTTAGTAACGCTGGTAATTATGGTATGACCCAAACAACAACAACTTTCCATTGTTACCAATCCATCCACCCACCCACCCAATTGCCACCCAACCAACCAATGCCACCAAATTAACAGATGATACCCATGCAATTTACAGTACGGTACAAAGTAGCATAGTAACTGCCCAAGTACTCCACCTCAACCCTGCCCACCTGCCAATTTATCCCCCTGCACCAGCAAAGTCCATGCTACAGTATTTAACTGAAGCTCTTAGCTTCAATTGTAGGAATTAGATTTTATCACATGGTTTTGCGCTTTCTTATGTTGCTCGATGTAAATAGTCAAGTTCGAATGCTCCAATTACAATGCTCCAAGGACAAAGAAAGAACAGGTGTTGGAAAGGCCTTGTGCAAGTAGGATATTGCCTTGCCCTTACTTCCATATATGAAAGTTTTAGTTGCAAAATATACTGTAACTGTTGTTACTCAAACCACACTTTCACAAGTAATTCATTCAATGTGGCATTACACTGTTAGGCTTGAAAGGCGTAATAAAGTTACATACTTGCAAGTTATGAAACTTTTTCATAGATCATAAAAAAACATGATACCTAGGGAAAACCATCGCATGTGTTGTTTTAAGACGTAATTTTAGTATGTAGTTGATAAATATATGATAAATATGATAAATATGCAGCCTTGACGTATAAATCAGTTCACAGGTTAATTGACTGAATCGAACAGTTGTTTACAGTCTTACCATTACGTGACTGAATCGCTGCAAAGCTAATATACATAGTAACATTAGGCCTGTGTTATAGTATATGGGCGATTCCACGGTAACTCGCATTACACTTTTTCATGTTTTTTTATAGTCTAAGTGATGCAGCTTGGACAAGGAATAGTATTGCAGATTGATTATTTGTGGTAGCCAACACTCAAAGCTATGATCTAAAATTATTAGGGGTGATGGCACTGCTTTGTCTTATGCATGGTGCTCTTGAGAAAATCAGTAACTCGCATTACGCAAAAAGGACACATCAAAAATTGACGCAAGTTCAATGCAGTTGTTTACTCAAACAAAAGATGTTGTATCCAGTTGAATGTATGTAGTAGATATCTATTCCACTGGTGTTTACATCAAACTGCTAAATGATATGAAACAATTTAAGATGTGGTGTGGAAGGGGAAATAATCCGGTAACTCGCATTACGGTAACTCGTATTACACTTTGTCCAGTCATCAATGAAATCTAAATGGAAAATAGAATGCTGAAACTAATATTTCTAGTGGAAGGTGACTTACAATATATGTAAAGTTAAATAATTAAATATATCAAAAAGTACTAGTCTAGTTTATGACAGGGGGATAAACAAAATCGGTAACTCGCATTACACAAAAAGTACACAGCAAAAATGGACATTTACTAGTTTAGTCAAACAAACAATGTTTTGTTGAATTGAATGTATGTATATACTAGATATCTACTATATCCTGAAGTTTACATTGTAGCACAACAAAATATAAAACAACTTTAGAAATGGTAGGGAGGGGGGAAGAATCTGGTAACTCGCATTACGGTACCTTGCATTACAAATTGCCCAGTCAGTATTTTCATCTTCATTCATCAAATTCTTGAGAATTAGTTGCTCTGAAGAACCATTGTAGAAGTCTACAAGCATTGTAGCAACAAATAAACAACCATACTTACTGTATACCTCTGTCAATCATTTTACTAATAATTGCTGGCCAAATTAAAATATGTGATAAACAATAATGGCAATGTTCATTTCCAATGATTTACACACAATATAAATGGTAGCTAAAGCTGGAATGGGGTTTTTCAACTTGTTTTATCATTCAGCATCATGGATCAACTGTTTTGTATTCTTTGTCATATGGCAATATTCAATTATTTTCAGTATTACAGTGGTAACTCGCATTACAGCACTGGTAACTCGCATTACCGGTAACTCGCATTACAGCTTTCAGTGGCCCTTCATATCAACATATGCATGGACTTTCTATTCCTTTGACTATTGTTATACTCAGTACTTGGGCTAAAAGCAAAATATGGAATGGCACAAAGTTATCGCCTCCAGGAGAGCAATAATGTTAAAATCTTGATTGCTCGGTAACTCGCATTACATGTCAACATAGACGCCTTTTAACTACAGCCATATACCTACAAACCAAAACGGTGAATGGGCAATGTGATGTGATTTTAAAATATCATACTTGGTATTACTCATAAATATTTCAAAGTTGTGCAAGTTACTTTCATACAAGGGAATATGGGACTTTGAAAAATCCACACAGGCTCACTTGCATTTTAATTGCAGAATCATAGTGAGTTATCACTGCACTTTGTTTGGGTAAAATGACACTGTATGCTAGGAAAAAGTTTCTGATCTGGACCCTGGATACCTTAGCATGAATTAAAAGCAAAATATTGGGTCAGAAATGATTCTTTAATTTTTGGAGTCATGTCCCTGTTTGCATGGAATCGCCCATATATAGGCCAAGTTGGGTTTTAGGTTGAATACATAATGCATGGTCACCCGGGGGATTGACCGAACTGCTGAGATGGGTACTTGGTTTTGGTTTTTGGGATCAGTCCCATCACTTAATTCCCAACCTCCCCTCTCCTCCACCAGTCCCCCAAACAACAAAATGACATAGGCCTATCTTTATTATCAAGCCCATGCCAGAAAAAAAGAAGGCTTCATGCAACAAACTATAATCAACTTAAAATCTGAAAAAAAAATATCAAACTATAAAAATGTAAACAATATGAGTTCCATACTGTCCACTACTGTAATGAGAGATAGGGAAGGATGATTTGGCCAATTGAACTTTTCTAACTAACTACAGTATATTACTAATTCACACGATGCATACTGCAAATGGTGCAATAAGGTCTCCAAAATAGTGACACAGGACAATCAGGCACTGATGTACATCTAACTTTGACGATGGAAACTGATGTTGAATGTGTTCAAAATACGTCACCTTTTTAAAATCCCTCTAACACTTACGACCACGGGGACCGCAGATATGAATTTGAGAGTACTTTCCAAAAATGGATCATCGTTACCCTGTGTGACTGACATACAGTAACTTCCTCACCAATTCTGAGATTCCCACAATGACGACATCACTAATAAGGGGCAATTTCAAACTGATACCCCATAACAAATTGGGCTTTGAAGTACTTACTTGCATGCAAGTGCAATTATATCTAGTATTCAAATTTAGTTATCGCTCAGTTGAGAGAAAGTAATATTCATCTAAGCTTCTGAAGGTGTCATTGTCCATGATGACTTTAGTGCATCCTTCACTCTTGATCAGAGAGATGGGTTAACCAAACAGTGACTACACAATACAGTATATATCATACCTAACAGTTTGAACAACCTTGGATTAATCTGCTGGCAAACACTGTATCAGCTGCTGGAAATAGGTGTCCATCACGCAGACTGATTTATCAATTATACAGAGACAATGAAAGCTGTTGAATAAATTTGTAGTGCGCTGCAGAAGGCTAACTGCTAAGCATATAACCAGTACTGTAGTCAAGCACACTTTACAAGGCGGCTGCTGTTAAATATGTCAAATCGTCAAGCAGATCTGTGATGTTGAGATTATAACAACTGACTCGTTTTCATATTGCACCCATCCTATATATGTCGCTCTATTGGATTTAAATTCAGGTGATCAGTGATAAACCATGACTATTGCAAATAGCAATATTGTTAGTTACCTTTCAAATAAAAATTTAAAAAAAAAAATTCTGAGCAGAAATGAAGACAAAGAAATATAGGGCCACAGCATACTTTCTACTGTTAGGGCACCTGTTTGTGCTTGGCTGACAATTTTATCAAACATACCGTAGAATACTTCGAGGCCTAATTTATAGGTATTGCTAAAAATGAAACAGTTCAGGTTGCAAATAAAAAATAAGAAGAATTCTGTTGCCCATCTCGACCAAACTTGAAGAAATTTAAAGGTTTTATCGGGACAGATTTGCCATCGATTCTATATCTGCCATCTCTGCTATTGTTCAAGTGCCATTCTATCCTGTATGTTATTTGCCATCCATTCCTTTAGTTATTTGCCATCTGTTTTGTGGATTAACTCCATCCAGTGCATCCAAGCTGTTAGCAGTGTTGTCCATCACATGCTTTTGGTATCATTCATTCAAGCTGTCAATTTTCTGCCATCAGTGCTGTCAATTATATGCCACAATCACGGTCAGTAATTTGCCATCAATCCTTCAGAGGTCATGTGCCACTGCTTCTGTTGACTACCTGCCATCAGCTTAATTATTATCTGCCATCACTGTGTCTGATATTATTATCTGCCATCAGTCCTGTCGATTATATAAGCTACCTGCCATCACGTTGTCTATGTGCCATCAACTTTCTTCTACCATCATTGCTGTCAGAGGGGGTATGGTGCCATCACTCCTGTCGATTAGCTGCCATCAATCCATTTATTTGCCACTGTTCTGTTGGCTATTTGCCATTAGTATTGGGGATTATTGACTGTCGGTGCCCAGTCACATGTTATTAGTCCTGTCCAGCTTATGCAATCCATCATCCCATTGGTTACTTTGCAGTTCGTTCGGGCCATTATCTGCCATCATTGTCATCGGATATCTGCCATCAGTGCACTGAAACCTGTCATCAATGATGATGTTCATCTCTTGCCAGTTACGTGTCATGGCGTCTGTTATCTCTCATCAATGTGATTTTTGCCCCCAAGTGTCATGAGTAAAAACATAATTTTACAGAACGATTGACTTTTTTGTCTAAAAATTAAATTTCTTCTCTCCATCCCTTGTCTACTAATCCCCTTACATCTATTTCTTTGTGTTCACCATGCTCATTAACCTGTCTGTATTCTGTGTGTTTTTGTCCTTTTTGTTACTGTTACTTGTCATTTAGCCTCTGAAGAAGATCCTGCTAGGATCGAAACGTCAGGCCAACTTACATTTACACATAAAAATTAAAGGAACAGATTTTTTTGACAAGACTTAACTACTATACATTACAAGTAGAGTTGGAACAGTTCCAATAGCACTGACATAGAATTCAAACTTGGCAAATTTGAATGTCAACTTCTGACAAGTGGTTAAGATTGGAACTTAACTTAAAACCTTTCATTTTGAATTTGCTTCAACAATTGTATAGATTTCAATTAACTGCTAAGTACCATGTGAGGTTTCGAATAGTCGTATATTATTAAGGACAGTTGTAAAACCTTACCAATAGCTATTCCAACGGGTCCACCCATAAATCCACCGATCACAGCACCTGTCCCTGCCATGGCACCACCTTTAAGCGATTCCTTCACAGTAACTCGTAGTTTTTCTTCTTCTGCTAGCATAGCTAACACTCTAACTAATTCTTCAGCAGTCACAGGCATGTTGAATGGATTCAGTCAATGCTGATGTTAGAAAAAGAACACTTTGCTTTCTTGTGTCTGTAATTCAATAAAAGTTTGAAATATATATATTAAAGTTCAGCATGAATAAAGCTTTGAAATAAGTTTAAGCTCTGTGAAGGCTGAAATTACAAAATGCAATGTGAAGCAACTTTTGCAAATTTTACTTTTCATCAAAAATTGATACCATCATGTTTATTACTCCTACTGTATAGTAAAGGCTTCATAATTGACGGCTAGTAGTTCTCAAAGAAAAAAAAGCTAGGCAAAAGCCTATCAAGGCACTGACAGCAGGTTTCAGTTATTCTCCGCACACAGTACTTTCCGCACTGATTACTTTCCGCTGACAAATTTCTTTTGCAGAAAACAATTTTTTATTTACTTACATGTAGACTATGTTTTTCTTCAATTTTATGATTCCAAATCCAGGACGACGAAAATAACATGGCAAAGTATCATAGAATTAGAAAGTCAAGAAGGATGGTATAGACTGAATGAATATCAGGGAAGTTAACATTTTTGGCCTACTGCAGGCACGGGTGTGTATAATTAGGGAAGTACAACTTACAAGGCGGTGGTGGTCTGCGAAATAGGTATAAAGAATTTTTAAAGGAGGCCCATACAAATTAATCAGGCTCTTGACGCCTATGTTGCGTTAGATACTAAGATAGTGTTAACTGCTACACCGCCTACCCCGCCCCCCAACTTTTGCTATAGTCAGTATTGCGAAATTCAGAACACTGCAAATTTCGGACACCCCTAAGAAATGCACGATTTCACCATGACAACCTATAGCAGCAGCCAATTTCACGAAAAACTACGAAGATACAGATACTTTCTCTCTAAAATGACCCGTGTGCAAGTAAATACTTACATATTTGTCAATAAAATGACAGAGATCTATGAAGTCTGTTATAATTACTGAAAGAGCAACTGCGCCACCAATTTTATCACCAGCGCCACACTGTGCATGGGAACGAGTGTCCGAATTTCGCAATACTCTAGCAAAGAAATACCAGTTCCACAATCACGAAGAATCTTCTTTTTTACAACGTGAAAACAGTTTGCAGGAAAGAAAGTTTGGCCGTGTATCTTAATATAACACTTCTCCCACCATTTCAAGTATATTTTCAGGTGATTTATACCAGAAGATATAGTTTTGGGGTGATTTAAGGCTTAGGTGTCCGAAATTCGAAGTGTCCATGCTACTTGTACTAAATAAATCCTCTTCAAACCTAATTGAGGCCTATCCTGAGTGAAAACCTAGTCTCTGAGCCAACCTCTATCCTGCTCCAGCCAAGTTGTATATTTCTCGATCCTCCTAAATAATTTGAATATGTGCCTAATCAGTTCGGTTTGCCATTCTGCGGGAAAGCACCGTTTGTTTGTCAGCGGAAAGTACCGTGTGCGGAGAATAACAATACCCCTGACAGCACTGTGTGATAACCTTAGGCCTAGGCTAATCCAGCTCAACTTAGGCCTACGTTACAACCCATGTTATTCTTTCGTTTTACTCAAGTTAGTAATAGACCGGTCATTAAATTTGAAGGTTCAACTTTAGACTTTGTTTTAGTAGACTAGTAATACAACATTACACACAGGTTGTGAAGCGATGACTGCAATTCGACACACGTTTTATAGCTACTCCGTAACGTTAGGACACCCGCAATTTCGTGTACTTGCCAGTTGCACAGTGGCTGTCAAAACTTCACGAAGTGGAACAGTGGCAACAAAACTAAATTATTTCTTTTAAATAACACTCACGAGTTCCAAGCAAATTTTTGAGTCTATCCTTTGAGCCACTTTATGTTGATTCTGAATGAAGTGTTGTCACCCGGTGCGAAAAGGGAATCATTGTAACGAAAATGAACATACAATTGACTGACGTGGAGGTCGTGCGCGCAATCAAATTGTGTGAAATCTTACATTAAAACCTCTTACCTAGTACACGTATTACAATGCACGGCTAGGCCTAACTTCAGGATGATGCCTTGATGTACTGTACATGTTATGTTAGGCCTGGGTTTACAAGAAAGACAACCACAGCTGCCGAGCTAAGCGAAAATATCATTGACCACGGGTCAAATACTGCTGTTGCATAATTTATATTTGATTATTCATCAGCTGTCTAGACGTCAGGCGGATTCGTCACTCACTGATATTAGCATAACCGAACCCACAATACCGCTAGAGTTGAAAGGGTGAAGGTGACCGACTAGAATGGAGAAAATCCATTTCTGAATAGGTGAGATCAGGAATCATTAAAAGTTGCAAAAACGGTAGGCAACATTTCAAATGATTTCAAAGTTGACGGTTTGAATTCGTTATTCCATTACATATTTTTGCAGATTGAACAATCTCACACTTTTCCAACCATCAAGAGATGTTTCAGTTCAAAGCTGGTTTTCCTTATCAACTTTGTATTAAATTATAGAAAGTAATTATTTCATGGCACATTAATGCCCCTGCTATCCTAACTACAGGGATATTCAGAAGGTCGAAGAAAACATTGCCGATTTTTTTTACATTTATTGGTCGAATCCACATCCTCATAGCATTTGCTTGGAAAAAGACATACATTTTTCAAGTTTGGTGGAACGTCCATTGTTGCATCTAGCAACAACAGGGTGAATGTCATCAATACCAGTTGAACATGTCTTTCGTTTTCCCTCTATAATATTTGACTCACTTATATACAGATAAATATAGCATTTCTACAACACGATTGCATTTTGATGAAATTCAATGTACAGGCAACTTTCACAGCTAAGTAAACATTCCTATACTCAGTGCAGTATCATGTTTCTAAATTTAACTAAAAGATTATAACAGGAAAAGTAACCCTTTGAAGATCATGTGCATTTATGAAATCACAGATCACAACTTAACTGTGATCATTCCAGGGAAGAATTATGGGTTTAGCCAGTCAAATTTGGTCACATCCAATCAACCATATATACCATATCTTAAATTAGGGACAAGACAATATAGCAGTATCCCTTTCAACCATCAGTATGGAATATTGTTCATTTCCCATATAAATGTCACAATATTTGTTAGCGGACTACCTTTTAGCCATAGCTATAGTCCCTTAATTTACACTCCAGCCAGCATGTGATTCCACTGTGTAACGATATATGTTTTGCGAACTAATTCTCTTTCGAAAGAGTTACCAAACATCTTTTACGAACAATATTTTTTTGGCATTGGTTAAGATGTAACTGGTCAGATGGGGACATAAAGATATTATTCCCAGAGCCAGTTTATCATGCTAAATATTATATTGAGGACAGATCTTCTGAGGTTGAGAAGTGTCAATATTAGACAATGAAACTCTCATTGAAGCAAACCATTTAAGAACATCACCAAAACATGCAAGACAATCTTTAATTTGTTTTCTCTGCCAAATGTCGTCTAAATTTGACTGCAAGGTAGTTCAAATGTCCAAACATAGTCACTTTTAACTGCTGCATTATCGAGAAAGTCGTTGCTGTGTTCCATTATTATAGACGTTATTGTGGAAAAACAAGGTAATGCAATCCTTGTGAACCAGATGAGCTCGAATTTGGTACTTCACACACCCCTACTGGGCAAATCAACTAGTCCTAATTTTTATTCATATTTTCATGACGTCACGATCAGCTGGCCATTAACAACAAACGACGGTTTGTAGTTTTCGTTTTGACGCACAACAAAACGAATAGCCGGTTCCCTGGATATATGAAATTAGTTCATTTTCTGTTACTCCTCGCAATTGTTTCACTGTATTAAAGCGTTTCGACTATCAAAGCTTATTAATTATATTACTTTACGGTTGCAACATTTATAAGGTAAGTGAAATTTAATATTTTCAGACGAAAATCCAATAATTGTCTTGGCGCGTAGATGTAAACAAACGGAGACTTCTGCGACATCATTAACCATTGTGTATACAGTAACACAGTGTATATAGAGCAGGGCTTGTCGCTACACGTACGAGGTCGAACGGCAAATTTATATCTTTTGTACGAGACGAGTACTGTTGCAATGCGACTTTAAATGTGCTTTCCTGCAAGAAATCTACCCTTTCTGCATAGAATACTGTATGATCAAATTGTCTGGCAACGTCCTTTTCGTCGCTAGCGTAAGTCTTTTCAGTTTGCATAGACTTTGTTTTATAATAATTGTTTGTTATTTCCAGTGTACACATCATCATAACTATGTTTCTCGTACTAGTCGTAGGCTGACGAAATTGCAATATACCGGTTCGGTTGCTATATCATAACCGTATATGCTTACGTGAGAACAATTTTTTGGCCTGTAGTTCATCAAAATGGATAATCTGTTTGAAAAGACTTGTATATTTTCCTGTCGAATTCGCGGTTTTTCATTTACCGGAATGATCGATCGTTCGTAAGTGTCTGTTACTAACAAGTAGATCAATCAGCTGATTTGGGCGTGTCCAAACGTATGGGCATCTCATGCATAGCGCATGGAATAACATATAACCTTCTTCAATTCTTCGACCTCAAGTGGTGCTTTGGGTAAACAAATAGCCAAGATTGATGGCTAGACTGTTAATGAGCTCTTCTTGTAAACTTTGGGGTGTGGTTAATACATATTGGGAGAAAACATTCTTCCAATTGTCAAATGCTTGAAATTGCTTATAGTCTGTTATGCAGGGAATTTATCTTTAATATTGTGTCTTGTTGGATATTTCAATCCGATCTACTCAAAAAGTATTTCCAAATTAGATCCGATAAAGTCTGCAGGAAATTATTGTTAATGTTTTCTTCATATTTGACCATGCTTTGCACACATGCTTGCTTTACAGTTATTAACAACTATTGTAATAAAACTATATCCACATTTCAAGTCTCATCGTTTTGCAAAATGATAATTTAGGATCATGTTTCATGTTTACAAAATAGGCCTGCCTACTGTACCTCCTAAATAAAATTTTGCTATGAGACAAAATTCTTAATTGTCCTCAGACTACAATTCAAGTGGTAAGAAGACTTCACATATATAAGGACTTACATGTACAGTTTAAAAATAAAAATTTTTGTTAACTTTTTTATTACCCTCTGGTAAGGACAAACTAAAACGAATGACAGCGAATGACCATATGACAATTGACTTTGTACAGGGTAAATTATCATTCGCGAATGACAGCGAATGACAACGTAGGACGGTGGTGAGTGGAGATAGAATGATTAACGGAGTGGAGTAAATGCGGTTATTGGTTTTCTGCGCAAAAAGGATTTGAGGAAAATCGCATATGTTACGTGGTTGCAGGGTTTTGGTGTAATTTACGGATATAGAAACCACAGGGAAAGTTTTTGTGTGAGAATGCGCGTGAGTGCTGTGCTTTTGACATTTACCTCTGTAGATTTATATAGAAAGATAACTAAAGTAATTGTTAGGTGCTGGCTGATTGGTATGTTTGAAACTGATATATCCACGATTGATTTGGGTGGAAAATGCTATGATATCGTACTATTAAAGTACAAAATTGTAGTAGCAACGACGGTTTTCTGAAAATTTTCTGTAAGCCATACACTTAGCGTCCACTCGGTTTGCGTGGCTTTAATATACCCACGAAGTCTGAACTGTAATATCCGGTTGAGGCAAATGTCTGTGCTGTCATTCACTGTCATTCGTTTTAGTCAACGCAATTTTTTAGTGTGTACAACATATTGTCATTCGTTATGTGTAACGCAATTGTCATTCGTTTTAGTAACACCCCTCTGGTATTACCATTAGGCTACATGAGGCTCTCGTGGTTGCTAGTAGGTCTCTAAAGCTATTATTCTCACAGTATTTCTCATTTATGCAATTTTCTTTGTCTCTTCATTGTCTTCAACTTTGTCTTTAAGTGCCTTTCATATGTAAAACACATTTTCTACTTGTGCTTATTATTTGTCTTGTGTTTGAGTGTAAATATTAAAATAAACAAATTAAAAGAGAGTAGACCTGCCCATTAGAATAAATACATCAAACGTATATCCCATAAAATTTGCTTCAGATGCCAACATTTTGAAACAAAAAAAAACAAAATTTTACAAAAAGTGCAGGATAGTCACTAGTAAAGCCCTCCTCACTTGTTCCATTATATTAAACAACAAATCCGTTAATAAATATCTTATTCCCTTGCTTACCCTGCAAAGTGTTTGATTCCAGGCGACAAAATGTGTGTCGACGTGACAACCAAGTGACCCTGGCTTTTTAGCATTGATTAGAAAATGATAGCATCATATTTGGTTGCATAAAAGTTATGCTGCCAAAGCCTCAATGACATCATCATGAACTTATCACAAAAGGGTACTGTTCCTGAGTATCAAGGTACACACATTCAATTATCCCAAAGGATTAATTCTTTTAGAGTCCTGTAAATATTCTTGAGATTGTCGCCATAGTCACGGCTACATTGTATTACTTAAAGGAAGTCAGTAAAGGCCCCAAATTATAGCATGCCATAATTGCTAGAAATTTGAAAAAAGTACTTTCCTGGAGGTCTTTACTCTCCAAATTGTTCTCAGACATTTTTAAGGAACACAGAAGATGACTGAATGTAACAGTGAGGAAAATTTCCTGGAAGGTTTTAATAAAACCAGTTTAAGAATTTTGACCAAAGGTGACCATAATTAAATATCAAACAAATTTGGGCCCAATACAGCAGACCTTTAATCACAAGTTGACCAATCTAAATTCAAGTCATTCCCTACAATTTTTGTCATCACTGAATGTCTATTCGTGAGTTACTTTTCTGACTAAACAATACTTCCTGCTGTGCTCCTCTTAATTCTCATTCAAATGACACAGATCTATGAGAATTAGTTGAATCATGCATTATATAGATCTGTGTTTATCTTCATTCCTAAGTTTGATACACTAAAAGCATCATCTACTGCAGATACTGTATATATAGCTTGCGTATAGTACCTCTTCATTCCAGCCTCTCATCATTCCTCGGCAGTTAATGCCTCCTCCATGATTAGTCTTTGCCAATTTACTGCACTGACCTGGATACCATTACCTACATACCAAGCACAAGGTTGCCCTGCCTTGATTGGCTGCACTGAGGACTATATGCTGTGTAGCCAGCTGCAGTACACAAAGTGCATGTCTATGGTTAGAAACACCACACTGTCGTAGTGGCCATATGGATATACTACCAGCACATTTAGCAGACATGCACCGCAAAATCAAGCAATTGCAATTTAATCTACGTACCTTTGTTTCAATTAATCTCAATTTAATCAGTTGCAAGGCTGCCTTTCATGCATTTTTCTCAATGTTAAAAGTTTCTTAGGACTTATCTTGTTGTGTTTAATTGTTTGATATTATACAACAAAATCACTCCGGCCTTCAGAGTCTTGGCATTCACTCACGACTGTCACGTGACATGAGCATTTGTTTTTGTTTAAGATGCAGTAAGGTGGTATCCTGCCTTAAAAAGGTTGACAAATAGTGCACTAAGTATATGCAAATTATTTGGGTTTAGAACTTACATAACGATAATGCTGTGAATGTGTGGCACATTATTAGGATAAATGTAAGAACATAATAAGACATTGTAAAGCTCTTCTCTGGATGTGCACTAGTCAGCATGTCTTGACTCTTAAATCCATAATTATGTTTAACATTTTCAATTCTTTGCAAAAAAAAAAAAATCCCAGAGCTGCTTTAAGTTAGCTTAGCTGTGTACATTGTTGTGTAATATATTTAAACTCAACCCTCATGAAGAAGAAATGTATTTGAAGTAAAATTGTCAGTAGGCTTGACCAATTTTACAGCATCCTCTTTTGCATTTTGATTAGTTTATAAAAATGGAAAAAGACTGAAGGAAAATTAAAAATGAATTGACCAAAGTTCTTGGTTGGTGGCGGTAGAACCCTCCGTACTGCAAACTTTGCCACTTTGATAAATGTGTATGTTATTACAGTATGTATCAGTATTAACTTAACCATGAAACTTGTTGACGCCAGTTTGCAAAACAAGTTTGGCCTTGATCCTTAATGTAACCACACTGTAATTTGGCAGTCTTTAATATTGAACCGAGTTCCTGGTATTCCTTTTGCCTTTGCAACTATGTATAGCACACCACAGAAAGCAATAGCAATTGCCCAGGCTGCATGTACTGCATAGCGATACTGTGCAATACTCTCCCATTTGCCCTTAACGATCTCCTACAGAAATTATACACAGCTAGTTTGAGTAACAACTGAATCTGTGGGTTGTTGTTGATTAAACAGTTGTCCTATCTGGCAGGACACAATTACACAAAGCTATTGCCACATCAGTAGCAAGGTCTTTTGATCCAAAATATTGTTTGTGGTCATCATGGAAAGGTGTGGTCAAGTTCATTCTGTAGCAGGGGTGTTGAAAACAGAATACAGATATGAATTATCTTGAAACTGTAGTCACATTAATAAAGGCTTGAACATGATCAAGATCAGGTCAATTTAAGAACATTTGAAATATTAAAGGGAATATATATGTGTTGATTACATAATTGTTATAGGTTACACGTACTAATCAGGTCTACAAGGCTACAACTTCATTGACACAATACAGGTACAGTACATCACAATATACTGTTGATGAAGAAAGAAGTATATATCGTATATGCAGTAGAACGCATATATGGAGAAATTTGATCCAACTATCAGCATTCTTCATCATAATTGATGTGATCATGTGAACTCACAATATTAATGCATATAGTCTAAACTACTTTTTCAAATATACTACAGTAGTGAACACAATCATTATTGGAAATTTTGCATAATTGTAATCATGTGTGAAGCTAATTTGACAAATTGACAGTTACTGCACATTCATGACAGAGAAACAGAACTTTCCAGTTCTATGTTGTCTGGAATGCACATTAAACATACATATTATTTCCTGTGGAAATTCAGGTTATCATATTTATTGAAAGGGCATAGATATGTTTTATACATACAAGTTTTGGAAACAGTACAGTATATACTGTAGATACTAGTCTTTCTTAGCTTAAAAAGAAAGTTCCTAGTACCACAATTATTTCCAGACATAACAAGGCCAGACACATTCAAGTCGTAAGTATCTCAGTTAGTGAAGAAAATTTCTCTGGAGGATGTCATTAAAACACAAGTTATATCAAATACTGATTGTTTGCTGCAAACATGTTGATCTTCCTTTGAAACCAAAGAAAAATGGAACTTTAAATAGATGATTTCCCAATTTCGGATGGCAATCTTCCCAATTAAACCACCTCCTAGGTAGGGGCATGAATCAAAAGTGTACTAAGCATGGATGCTAGCAATCCAGGGGGTAATTCCTAAAATAAAGAGCCTGATTAGGACAGATGCAGACTACATCCTAACGATGTGATCATAGTTACGGTGCAGACAGACAGACAGACAGAGAAGAGAACAAAGCAATTAATATGTTTTGTACATATATTGTACATAGCCAACTGAACATAGGAACTTCTATGTACAGTGTTAGTAATATGTTTATCTTTTGCATATTAAGTGTATAACACATGCAGGGTATCTTTAGTATTGGACAAATTGATTGGTATTGGCATACACATTTGCAACCGCCCCCCCCCCCAAAAAAAATAACAAATTAAGTTGATAAAACTGCATTTCTATGTTGTTACTTTTTACACATTAATAATGTAGCCTGTTGTTACAGATGTAAAATTACTAAATGCAGCAACTTTTCAATTTTTCCTTTTGCTTGTTACTGATTACTGTATCAGGTCTAGTAGTGTAAAGGAAAAATTGTAAATAAACTTCAATGTTTGGTAGTAAGGGAAAGGAAGAGAATGCAGTTGGGTGTCAAATAAGCGAAGGGGGAAGATATCCCCATTTGCACCCCTACCAAGTGCTACCTCAAAACATATCTCCTTGATGTGAGTTTATACCCAATGATATTTATGAAAATGTCTTGTAGTGGCAGTGATAAATATGTATGTGCAGTAGCCATATATGGTATTACACCATCTCCTTGCAATGGTCAGCTTAGGCTAGGACTAACCTAACTTTATAACAACATTGAACAGATATATGTAGAGCACTATACACTGTACTATATGAGTACTGTTTGTATCTATGTATACTAATACAGTGTATGCAGTTGTCATGGATGTACAGTGTTATATGTTGAGCAAGATGATGAATACATGATGCAATAATATGCAATAGATATAAACACCTTGGGCTTTCTCCAATATTACAGTGAATTGATTGCATGAGTCTTATAATAAATAGTCAGATAATTATTAATGTACAGTCAGAGCTTTCTACAGGGCTTGCCATGGGCAAGGAAATATGGTCTGTTTGCCTGCCAAGACATTAGACTCCAACGGTTTAACTTATTTTATTTCTGTCTCTAGCTACAGTTCTACAGTCTTCTGCTGGAGTAATAATCTACAGTTATACAGTCTTCTGCTTGAGTAATAACTTAACCTTCAGTTTAAACTCAATCAACGTACTGATCCCAAGATGCTTAGTTCACTATCCGAGTATTTCTTTGGTGCTGTGACACCAACAGCTGAGGAGCAGCCTGAGAAGCAGGAGTCCAGGACAAAGGAGGAGAAGGAGGAGGAATCAAGAAAATTGGCTGAACCGATGGAAGTTCAGGAGGATGAAGATGATTGGGTTCTCGTTGATGTAACAAGTAAGTAATTAGAAGAAGAAAAACAAAAATTAGTGCAAACTTGACTACATTGTAATGTATGTTCTTGGTCTTTGTAATATCTATGATTTACAGTACTATCTTGTGGATGTAATTTAAAGAGAAAATAATTAAGCCCTCCTTGCAATCAATATTTTTTCCAGAATGTTTGAGGTAAGGGTAATAATAGGGTATCTCCGATTGGTTGCTAAGTACCTAACAGAGGGGCATGCTCATGTGAGGTTACAGGTATAGTTCTGTTCAATTGAGTAATTTACACAATTGTGCAAATTATTTTAGTTGACATTATGGTAGGGTGTGAAATAGACTCGTTGCATATTCAAAGACCACATACATACAGTATATTTAGTGCACATTTTTTTTCATTATAGATCCACCTAGAATCTGGGTTCTCTTTCATGTACCACAACTAGAAAATTCAACCAGACTGAAAGCAAAGGTCAAAATTTTCAAGAAAACTCAAAGTCCAATATAGTTTAATAGACTTGTATTTTTAAATGAAAATCTTTACATGTTTCCAATTAAGTATCTGGGTTCTCTCCAACATACCACAACTAGCAAATTCAGCCACAAACTGTATACCAAAGACTGAAAAGTAAAGGTCAAAATTTTCAAGAAAACTGAAAGTCCACATATAGTTTAATTGTGTATTTTAAACCTAAAATCTTTACATGTTTTCAATTAAGGATCAGACCACAACTAGCAAATTCAGCCACAAACTGTATACCAAAGACTGAAAAGTAAAGGTCAAAATTTTCAAGAAAACTGAAAGTCCACATATAGTTTAATTGTGTATTTTAAACCTAAAATCTTTACATGTTTTCAATTAAGGATCAGTTTAGTTCTAGTACCTATCTCATTTGTAAATGATTAATGGAGTTTCTGGATGTTTTTTTTTTTTTTAATGTTAGTTGTTTCTTTCTTTACAATTACTTTGCAAACATATCTTTGACCTGCTACCAAGATAAACAAACACATGATGGAAAAGATTTTAATTAAGGGAATCTGTTTCAACCAGCATGTGATTGTTCCAGATGAGTGAGAGGAAACCTACTGTACTTCCCTTCTCGCATCCCCCACCCCCCCCCTCCCAATTAGTTTTAATCCATCTTATTTCGGGTAATGATCCCTTGTACAAGTCAGGCCGAAAAAAATAAAAAAGACAAATTATTCATAACCAGCAGACCACGCTTTGCTTTTTTTTCCGAAAAATCTTGTGATTAATATTCTCTTTACAGATGAAGATCGTGTACCACCTTGTCCTACTGAATGCCGTATTAGAGGAAAGTTTAGTAATAAAGGGCTAGAAGAAAGTTGGTTTGTCACCCCGCCACCCTGTTTTACTGCCAGTGGTCACACACACGAACATTTAGCAACCAGTCCTATGGAAGATCTATTAATAGAGCATCCAAGTATGTCTGTATATGTTGGAAAAGTTAAAAACCAGGAGAATAGAACGCCAAGGCGAAAAGCTCAACGACCAAAGCAAGTTAGAAACAACCAAGTAACAAAACGGTAAGTGGCTGACTTCAAGGTTTGTTGGTCTCAAAATTTGATGATGTTAGGAAAAATGTGTTTAGGAGTGTTGTATCAATGATGCAAAAATGAACTAGATAAGCATGGGAGGTTCATAGATTTCATCATTATTTCATAGAATAATACCAAAATAACACCACTCACTCAGTGCTACACACTAATTGCAGCAAATAAATTTCAAATGCATTCAAAACATCAAATCATTGCATTAACTCAATATAACATCTATATCCTTCTGGGTTTTTCAGTTTATCAATAAACATCAAATGGCTATAACTTAAGTCGTACCTGATTTTGATAATTTTGTTGTTATAAAAGCATAAATTTCTGATGTCGTGTGGTACCATGTATACCTTCGCTATATGCGTCATCCCCAGGCTGCGATGATATCTTGACAAATATCTTTCATCGTCACAAAGAAAAATTTGCCTGATAGGCATCTACTCTACTTTCCTTCCTACCAGTCCGAGCGATTCTTCTAAGTGCCCCATTGATTTTCCCCGATCCTTTTCGTGTCGTATGAAACGATTCTGTTCAGGATAAATTATTCTTCGTTCTCAGCTGCCACAACCTGAGAGTACGGCAGACGTCCGGGAGACCATCTCAGCGTGCGGCTGCTGTAGCGGCTCGTCTCGGAATCCAGCAGACGTCCCAGTTTTCTATAGAACAGGTCGATAAGACCAGGAAATCTCAACGGAAGCTCTTGAGCCGTAACAAGCTGGAGAGACAGAATAAAGTAGTACATCAACAGAGTTTAGGAACCAAGCGCCGCCAT
>KN890415.1:0-11191 GCA_000934455.1 Apostichopus parvimensis
AAAACGTAAGACATAATAAGACAAATGACAGGCTTGTAATATGAGACATGTTTCTAAACAGTGACTAGTCTAGGCTAGTCAACTGTTATAATCTTTGAGAAACATTGGTTTCGATAACCCAGTCTGCGGTATCACTTATCGCACAAGTGCTGTTAACCATTTTAAACTCATATCTCTTGTTTTGTGATGAGTTTAAGCAATAAGAAAAGTTTAGTTTTTCTTTGAACAGTGCATTCTATATCATCTTTCACGAATAACAGATACGTTTTTATTCTCCAGTTCAATAGTTTATTCAGATTGAACTGAACACATTCTCTGCTAACATCCATTGGTATGATCGCGTTATAATATTATTGTGCTTACATTCGTAACTCTTTCCGGCATGGTCGTTGTATTCTGGAATCGTCGGCAACGGTGCTTCAACTTTTTCCACATCTGTCACTCGTCCACGTATAACTATATATAAAAAGCAAATTAATTTCATTAAATCTGAGTTTTGACAGCAACGTTATATCATAATTGTCAGAAGCAAAACTTAACTGACAACCAGTTTGAGTGACCTGGTCTTGCCAAACAAGCAGGTCTCTCAAACTGACTTGCAATTTTGTCACTACACCAAGTCTGCAGCTAAAAAGCAGCAAACTTTAGCCACCAGAATATCCTTCCAAGTTAAACAAGTGTGTAATATAAACGTGTTATATACTCACCAAAGTCAGCGTCGCAGTATGCTTCTTGGGGATGTTGCGGTCGACACATACATGCTTTGGGGGCAAAGATAAAAAAAGATAAAACTAAGCTAATATACAGAACAGTTAAAACACCTGCAGCATCCACCAGGATTCGAACCCGGGCCAATATTTTCACATGCGGGCACCGTAACCAACTAATTGTCTTTCCAGAGGTTCGAAACCAGAAATGAAGGTCTTAACTCCACTGTATGTATTTGCCAGCGTCGAACAATAATAATCCCGTTTTGATGACATATTTTGCCTTACTTTAGAGATCAATCATGATGTTAACCAATTCGAAATCATTTGTGAATCCTACGGCCGGATCTCGTAAGAGATACTTTGAACGGAAATCTGTTAAATGAAACATAAATAAACGAAAACGGGCAAATATATCATAAATTAAGTCAGGTTTTATTAGTGATAACCCAATAAATATTTTGTTAAGAGGAATGCATATCACGAGCAAGGGGTAAAATAGTAGGGTTGTGACTTTACAGGAAATAATTACATTCAGATTGATGTCATGGACAAACATTCATTAACAACTACTTTGTACTTACGAAATTGATAGCGCTCCTTCATGTAAGACAGGCTGGTGCACGTATAGACACCTGTCCACAAGTGCGCAATAAACAACACAGTAATGGACACATACCACCACATGTTATAACATGAACGCATTTTTGTCTTCTTCTGTGAACCTCTGACCACTCACGTAACAGCGTATTCCTTCCTCTGTAGCGTGTTCAATGTATAGGAGTGTCATGCAATATTCTCCAGTGGGTGAATAAAGACAATACATCATCCTGTCTGTTGGTTGACACTGATCTTTTATATCCAGCCCCGGTACAGAAACTTTTAAGGGTTATAATATCTAAGTGATTATGGATATACCCAACTGAAATTAACTTTAACCTTATAGATGGATGATCTCTTATCGGTTTCCATACAGGGCTGAATTACTTCCTGATGTGACTTCTTTAGTCTTGTGACCATGCCAATAGTCTAAATTGCCGAACATATTTAATTTTATTTGTAATATGTAACAGTACTTCGTATGGGGAAATGAGGTTTTTCAATGTCTATGACGATATTTTACAATGTAAATTAATTCATAACCCGGTGCAAAAGTTGATTGGACCTAGAGAGGAGACATATTGACGGACCATGGAAGCATGCGCCTCTGATATAAGTCTACGATCCACACACTATGGTCGCGACCCAAACAAGGGATACGCATTTTTTTCACGCAAATTCCAGTTTTGGATGGTTTCATATATAAAAATACATTTTACACCAAGGTAAAAGGACTGGAAAGAGGACATTATGTTTTGAACAATAAAGGGACACTTATAACTCCTGAAATATATCTAGGCTTGTCTTTTACTTGGCTCAAAAAAAAAACAGCAAAGAAAGCAACAGAAGCTCGCAATTCTACATGGATTCAACGCTCTTGTGATATAAGAGGTCGAATCCGAGGTCAAGCTCTCAAGTTTTCATGGAGTCAACACCCTTGTGATATAAGAGGTCGAATCATAGGTCACACTCTCAATTCTACAAGGAGTCAACGTTGTTGTGATATAAGAGGTCGAATCAGAGGTCAAGCTCTCAAGTTTTCATGGAGTCAACACCCTTGTGATATAAGAGGTCGAATCAGAGGTCACGCTCTCAAGTCTTCATGGAGTGAACGCCCTTGTGATATAAGCGGTCGAATCATAGGTCGAAACATACACACAGTTCCAAAGTGAATTAATAAACACTAATAAACACTGTGTAATAAACACAGTAATAAGTAGATACCCACACATCTTTCAATAAGAAAATGACCAATATTTTATTTTAACGCAACAGCAAATTTTAACTAGTGCACTGTAGTGTAGCAACTTTGGGTGGATTTTTTTCCATTTTGCATTCACCTTATCAGCAATACAAGCAGATCGAGAGCATATTACATCAAAACAATTGATTTCGAATTAATCGTACAAAATATTGGAATTTACAGCTTAAATGACGTGTACGACGGCCTTATGTTCCTTCTGTTTCGAGTTACATAAAATAATTTTGTGGTGGCTATAGGTGCTTGATTTGTGTTATTGCTGAAACTTTTCTAAACATTGAGGTGAAAACACATTCTCATAGAAATGTCTTATCGCAAAGATATGTCTTTCTGTTTTTAATTTTTTGTCCTATTTTTTTTAAATACATCTGGCAACAGCAGACGGAATAGTGTCATCAGGGCAATTCAACTGAAAACGTTTTTAGTTTCCTTCATTATTGTCAATCATTAATCCACAGAGGAAAAATATCTTTCCACAAGAAGAGGATAATATGCCATTTTAAGTACATAGAACTTAGACAGCTAGGCAAACATTCAAAATGCATCATGTTTCAGAGATTAATCAACAAGAATATTTATAGAAGCCTATAAGTAAAGCTTTCGGAGAGCTTTAATCCAAATGCCTTTTACAGACATCTACTGTGATCCGACTTGCAGGAGTAGCTGACCGTTTTCCCAGTCAAGATAGGTTACATTCAATCAATCATATCTCAGTAAGTGGAAAGATACTGAGAAGGGTATTTTCAAATAGAAGAGTAGCAAATGTATCTCTTCAAGACCATTACCAATTGTTTGACACAAGAGAATACTTTTAGTGTTGACATAGCCTACAATGAGTTAGTCCATTGTCTTTTAGCAAAACCAGAAGACCTTTCAAGGTTTCAAAAATGAATATCGAAACTGATCAAATAGTTTTGGATATCGTTCTAAAAACAAACAGAACAATTGATATAGTTACTGTTCTAAAATGATAGATCATCTGATTAGGACTTCCGTAAAGGATATATCAATATTTATACAATCAGTTGATCTTTCAAGTAGGACAGGTTGTATGACCTGCATATGTTGCGGTTGTTTTGGAGGACTCCGCGGCATGGATTCAACCGAATTGGTACTGCTTCTCACACAAAAAAACTGCGTATTGGTATAGATATGAACGGTCGTCGCAATTGCTGTATATATATGTATTGATATTGCAGATTCCGAAAAACATTGAGTGTAGCACGGTCTTGCTTTGAAATAAAAACAAATTGAAGACCAGCTGTGCTATCCGTGAGGCGCAGATTTTAAACGTTGGTACAAAAAGAGGTGAAGGTGTGCGTGTATGTGGGTGTGGGTGTTTCAGTGTATTTGTGACGCCTTGCTTGTAAACAAGAAATCTCAAGAAGGGAAGCTTGGAACAAGCTCATATTTGGTGTGTAGAAGTACCTGTCAGAAATAGAATTCATATTTCGAGTAATAATAACTTGGCCTTTAGGCTTGTTCAAATTTATAGGAATTATTGACCCTGGGTACTGCTCAGCTTACATTAAAGATCTATTTGTTTGCTTGAGTTTTCATTTGGACACACTTATATCGGCCTAACACAATAAAGAGTATACGAGACATATTGTCCGGTTCCAACGAAATTGTTAATTACTCTTATTTGTCTCTTGTTTTAAATACAAAATAGCTATTTATTAGACGACACTACACTGGGACACTGAGCGTAGAAAGCAGCCGACATCCACATTACAGTGATTCTGCAGAAAGCTTCAAACAAGAGAGAGGGAGTGTAGAAAACCATCGGAGGTTTGAGGTCCTTCCCCAAAATACATATTACCTTCTTTCAGTACCCAAAAGATGATTTGAAAAATGCCATTTAAGCTGTCTTTAAGCGGTTTGGTAAGGCTTTGTAGAAAACAGTCTAAACAAAAATACCGTATTCTCGGGCCCGTAGAGATTAATCAGTTCAATTCATATCAATAACAATAATCGAATTCGTTAAAGGTTGTTTTCAATCTGGTGTTATACACTTACCTTACAACAAAACAATATATTTGACTTTGATATAGTAGTCCATAATTTCCGGTTTCTTTTCTCACCGAGTTGGAAGTTGTTTAAGTTTGACGAAAGCCACAGACGGTTATAAACATAAACTTCGATGACGCTATGTCATACATATCTCTCTCTTCTGCTTTCTTGTTGTTGGGGGGTTGGGTTTTTATAAAGAGGAATTTAAAGGCGGATCCAGTTTCGGATTTGTGTATTTTGACAATTCTTTTCTATTGACTGAAGTGGTTTGACTTATACAGCTTGGTTTTAGTATTGTGGGACCCATGTCTTAAAAGGTACATAACCTATAGTTACTGAGTCTTTCAGGAGTATAAAACATTGGCAAAACACAATGAAAGCCGATTGAGGCAGCGTTATCAATAATCGGTGTTATTTAGTAGAAAATACCTTACTTAACTGGCACACAAGGATGGCACTCACTTAAACATAGATCCATCTTTACACACGAACAGATATACCTGACACACGTATGAAAGTGGTCTGTAAATAAAAACACACTTTGGTTCATCAGAATCTTTTATTTCATAAATGTATTTTAATTTCATCAAGTAATCCCACAACCATCTTTTCAAATTATATCAAAGCAAGGGTATCAATTTAAGATGCTCCGTCACCAGTATAGGATGTTTTTATTCGATGAATTAGTCTGCAAAGTAAAGAAGACAGAAAAGAAAGAAATTAAGAATCTACAATGTAACTACAATGGGCGTAATATATTTTCCGCATATGACATGAATAGATCACGCTATTCACAAATTTGTGACAGAATCGAACTGTTCATTCCAAAATAATTCATTGATGATTTTAACGCCCAGGATCTTTTCTCAACATATGCTTTCGATTACAGCATCTTAAACCAATCAACATGCACCATTTGCTAACATTAGCCATATCCTCGGTAAGTTTAAATCATCAATGGGCTTTTTTTTTACATATAAAATTGAATCATCTGCATACATATGCACAGAGCAATGATTATTACTTTGACCTATGTCATTTAAAGACAAGGCAAAGAGCAACGGACCCAAGATTCACCCTGGGTATTATCAGTCCTGCAGATCACAGTGAGTAGGCAACGCCTATTGTTGTTGTCCCAAAGTGTGGCATCCCACATGTTCCTGGCAGTAGGGGAGGGTGGTGGAAATCACACCATTAACATATGTAGATTGCTACCTGTATGATCAATATGACCATGCAACAGATCTTTCCGAAAGACCATACATCGATAAAGTACTAAATAAAAATAAAAATATATGTTAATATTAAGTACATATAGTTGATATTGTTTGTTTTTCAACAGCAGATAGCCTAAGATAGAGTAACAACATTTATAATAGCCTGTAGTTGATCCACATTAAGTTAAGAGTGATGAATAGGCTATTCATAAAACCTATTCGATGAGTTGTGGTTGTTTTCTCCAGAGTTATAATATCTGGCATGTGGTCTTCTGGGGAGCCGACGGTTGGAAGTTTGGTTTCGCCTGTTTGACTGGTGTGGATTCTATCTTCTCTGATCTAGAGGGTCACGGTGGTCCCAGCGGTAATGATCATGGTTGTTACGATTCTGAAGACGGTGTGTGTGTTGCTATATCGCCTGCAGCGTTGCTCTGATCTAGGTCTACGTAACCACGGGGCTGCAGTTTATCGGTCGATGAGTCGTTCGGTACGTTTGTGGTTGAGGTGGACATTGTTCATGAATAGGCTCCTGCCGGCTTCACCATGGGCATATTTCATAGAGGCTGACGTCTGTGTTATACCCGTTCTCCAATCTAGTCGTCAGATCATATGGCTGGCATCCAAGTTGTCCAATGTTCGGCTATGCTGTTTCTAGTCTGCGGACAGGGTCCGGAGATAACGATACTCGGGCTGGTGTTTGATAGTTGTACTGAAGTAACAACCTCCTCAAAAGTACCGAGTATCGTTTCCATTGGGGTCAACCTGGAAAAATCATTTGTAACAGCATTATGGCATTTTATGGCATGCCTGATGGTGGAAATTGTAGCACCGTTTATGCATTTAACTTCGGTACTGTCAAAAGTTGGATGGGTTAGGTCACAAACCAGTGAATCGTCTATACTCAAGTTCCGTTTTGGCTTATAAGTGATAATCCTATCGGTTGATGAACCGTGTTTAACTGCACTAGCCTAGTTTCACATACCTGTCGTCACATCACTGGTTTCAGATATATATAATTTTCCTAAAACAGGAACTTGGTGTGTATCCTTAAAAAGTGATTCCTTCTCAAGACGGTCAATTTTGAGAGGCAACGAACGAAAAGGAGCGGCCTTACATGCTAAGATTACACTACCATCAGAACAAACATCAAGATAGTGTGTACAGGAATAATGTAAAAGAGAATGTCATCGGGTACTATGCGATGGACTCGTAGCGACTAAACAGAGCAGCGTTTGGCAACGGTGTACTTTTATTCTCTCTTGCCTGTAGGCCCAAATTATGACAAGCTAAGAATTATAAAAGTCTACCCGATTCTCATAGCTTTATCAGTTGCAACTGGTAAATGTGAGGAACCGTTAATCTGTCAAAATCGACCGACCGATGTTAGTAGCACGGTAACATATGATAAACCATTAACAGTTATATCTGTTCGCATGACAATGCAGATTAGTGGGAACTGATCGTAAGTGTAAGACATGATAAGATATTATAACACACTTTGAATTCAACTTATCAATGCTTCCTCACCTTCACCAGTTTTGAGTGATAGAGCTATAAGAATCGGTTGATAAGTCTGCAATGTGATACATATAGCATTCCCAGCTGAAGCTTCCATATTTTTCAAGTTCTTGAATTTGATATTGGAAAATAAAGGTTGGCACTGCCAGATAATTATTGTTGTTAACTGCGTTCATTGGAAAAAGAAATTTGAAACAAAAAGGTATATCGGTATGTGTTTCATTAATTTGTGCTTTCTCAAACACCAAATGCTGGTTGAACAGAATCTTGCATCAGTTTGCAACATATTGACTTACCGATTGGCCTACAGTCAGAGCAGCATTCACCATTCAGGATATAGGCCTCGTAACCGACGAGACAATCAGGCATGGCACATTGCACTAGACTGCAGTCAATCCCTGGAGGATCAAAGTCAGAGAATTTACTTCATAGTGCTCAGATAATAGCAAATATTCCTAATTTACAACAAGGGCGCAAATATATATATATTACAACAACAAAATGTTTACAGATGAAAATGGCTAGCGAAACCCATTTCAAGAAACAGCAATGTAGCATCCACATCCGGGCTGGTAGCTCAGTTGGTAGAGCGCAGAACTTGTAATATTGAGATAAATGACATAAACACAGCTCAAATCAAACTTTCTATTGCTCTTTTAAAATGTTGTGAGTAATTTCCATCAGTTTTCCGTTGTTCGTGTACTAATATAAGACAAAGCAACATGAAGCGCCGCATTACCAGTGATTATTACTAGATTCCATTTTAATATCAAAAGGATACGTTTAGAGATATATCAATGTTTCTTATACTTTATTATTATTGTTGCAAAATTCGAACCGAGTGGTAGGGGCGGGGGTGGGGGAGTGTCTGAATAGATTCCCATTGGTACGTTGGAACACCGGCCACTGTAGTTTATGTCATTGTTCATTTACTCTTTTTTATACAGCCACAATTCAGACCTGACTTTATTGAACAACCTTACTGAACTGCCCGTGGCAACGATCTTCAGTGATCTGTTTTGTTGAAAAATAAAATTAATGCAAGACATTTGGTTTACAAGCACATCGTTGATAACGTCATCACAAGTACTTACCACACTCATCGGTGCAATCCCTCTCTGTCTCAAAGTTGTTCGCGTTTCCTAGGCAACCACCGTAAGTAAATTCCACACATTCTTCCGTTTTAGGATCAAAACCCCATCTCTGAATCGCAGCTCTGCACGGCCCAGGATTGATAGGAAGCTCACAAGTGGGAACTGTTGTAAATGAGCAAAAAAGCAATCAATAATATAATACATAGTTACAGTATAGTTACATAGAACGTGACAACGACGACGACGGCGGCGACAACGACGACGACGACGATGGCGATGACGATGACGACGACGATGACGATGACGATGACAATGACAATGATGATGATGATGAGCATTATAGTGATAGTGATAGAGCCTTAAAGCGGATACTTTTACCCTTTCATTCTCATAACACTGGGAACATTTGAAAATACGACAACCGTTGATGTTATAGCTCAACCCAAACTCTCTTTAAGATTTTGGAAATAGAAATATTTAAAAAGAAGCATCCTTCTGGAATACTATAAAACTAAAATATTTGTCACGCTATATATTTAATTATTGATCATTTCTCATAGATCAGACCTTAACGTTCCTGCTTCCAAACCTACTTACTATCACAATCCACCTCCGTGACACCGATAAACCAATCCTTGAAGCAACCGCCGCAGTAGTTGTCTACACAGGTAGCTTCTGGGTAAGCTGCACATGTTGCAAACTCGCAGGGACTGACGGAGCAGTACACAATGTTTCGACACCCTGTTATGGAAGATAACATTATTTGTTTGTCTTTTGCAAAGATATAAATCGAAATGTAATTTAAATACATATATATTACAAAACAAAGTTAACAGGTGTATATGGCTCGCGAAACCCATTTCAAAGAAACAGCAATGTAGCATCCTCATCAACTTAGAGCTGATGGCTCAGTTGGTAGAGCGAAAAACTTGTAATATTGAGATAAATGGGATGAACTCAGCTCAAACCAAACTTTCTATTCCTCTTTTAATATTTGTGAGTAATTTCAGTCAGTTTTCCGTTGTTCGTGTACTTGTATAGGACAAAGCAACATAAAGCGCCGCATAACCAGTGATTATTACTATGATCCATTTTAAAATGAATAGAAAATGTTTAAAGATACATAATACAAATTATTTGTTATTATTGTTGTTGCATAATTCTCCCCGACTGGGAGGGGCGGAGGAGTATCCAAATAGATTGCCATTGGTACGTTGTAACACCTACATCTGCAGTTTATGCTATTGTTCACCTAACTCTTTCATCCAGTCAAAATTCAGACCTGACTGTTTTGACAATATTCAGTGAACTGCCCGTGGAAACAATCTTCAGTGATCTGTTTTGTTGAAAAATATAAAATAATGCAAGTTTTATAAGCGCATCATTGATGACGTCATCACAAATACTTACCACACTCATCGGTGCAACCCCTCTCTGTCTCAAAGTTGTTCGCATTTCCTAGACATCCACCGTAAGTAAAGTCCTCACATTTGCCCGTTTTAGGATTAAAACCCCATCTCTGAATCGCCCCTTTGCACGGCCCAGGCTCGATAGGAAGCTCACAAGTGGGAACTGTTCAAAAAGAGCAAAAACAATGTATAATATAATATATAGTTACAGAGAACGTAACAACGGCGCGCCGCCGCCGCCGCTGCCGACGACGATGACGATGATGATGATGATAGTTCCTTAAGCGGTTACTTTTACCCTCTCATTCTCATGAAACTGGGAACATTTGAAACACAACAATGGTAGATAGTAATTGCGGAACCCAAACTCCCTTCAAAATTGTGGAAATAGAAATATTCAATACTTAAAAAGAAGAATCCTTCTGGAATACTATAAAATGCAAATGTTTGTCACGCTATACATTTAATTATTGATCATTTCTTATAGATTAGAACTCAGCTTTCCTGCTTCCAAACCTACTTACTATCACAATCCACCTCCGTGTCATCGTTAAACCAATCCGTGAAGCAACCGCCGCAGTAGTTGTCAACACAAGTAGCTTCCGGGTAAGCTGGACATGTTGCGATATCGCAGGGACTGACGGAGCAGTACACAATGTTTCGACACCCTGTTATGGAAGATAACATTATTTGTTTGTCTTTTGAAAGATAAGAGATATCAAAATGTAATTAAAATACATATGTTACAACAACAAAAATGTTTACATGTGAAAATGACGCGCGAACCCATTTCAAAGAAACATCAATGTAGCATCCTCATCAACTTAGAGCTGATAGCTCAGTTAGTAGAGCAAAGAACTTGTAATATTGAGATCAATGAGATGAACCCAGCTCAAACAAAACTTTCTATTATTTATTTTAATTTATGAGTAATTTCCGTCAGTTTGACGTTGTTCGTGAACTTATATAAGACAAAGCAACATGAAGCGCCGCGTTACCAGTGATTATTACTATGATCCATTTTAATATAAAGGAAATGTTTAAATATATATCATTTGTTTTGTTTGTTGTTAATTTGTTGCAAAATTCGCCTCGAATAGGAGGGGGGCAGAGAAGTATCCAAATAGTCTGTCATTGGTAGGTTGGAACACCGGCCTCTGCCGTTTATGCTATTGTCCACTCACTCTTTCATCCAGACACAATTCAGACCTGACTTTGTTGACAATCTTCAGTGAACTGCCCGTGGCAACGATCTTCAGTGATCTGTTTTGTTGAGAAGTAAATCAATGCAAGACCTCTGAATTATAAGAACATCATTGATGACGTCATCACAAATACTTACCACACTCATCGGTGCAACCCCTCTCTGTCT
>KN890415.1:22792-34171 GCA_000934455.1 Apostichopus parvimensis
TAAGCGGTCGATGAAGGAAGCCGTAGATTCTAGCATATAGGTAGATGGCATACTTTCATTTATAATGTTACCCAAATGTTTTGCAAGATTGTACTCAGCAGTTGCAATCATAGAAACCACTGGCCTGAGAGGAATGCCCTCTTTGTGGACTTTGGCTAACCCATAAATTTTACCAGGTTGACTGCCGGAGGGGACAATGTTCCTAAAACATTGTCTGACACAAACTGTTTGACATTCTTATTTAAGAATCTCAAAATTGAATTTTCTTTTGATATCACAGGGTGTACGTTACCTCCATTGACCTTTATTTCTTTGAATTTTGTGTGGTCCAAAACAATTTCAGAGAATATTCTTACAGAGCATAACAAGTATTAAGTAATATAAAGCATACTAAGTAAGTACTGAGTATAGTATACTAAATACTTACCACTTTCATCCTGATCCGCGAGTGGGACACAGGTTTGCCCTCCACAGCAGTTTTCACAACATACCTCATTGAATCGGCAACTAAGACATCTTTGGTTCCTAAGCTCGTCCGTACACTGAAGTCTGACTACCCTACAGTCAAGACACACCGATGGAGGAGGGATCGCTAACCGTAAATTAACAAGAAAAGATGATCATTAACATTAATATAATAAGTTGTCACGTTTTATCAAGAAAAGATTTAAACACGTGACAACTGTTACCTTACACGGTTATTCATGGATGTAGGAAAGTACCCCGTTATACACATGAACCACAGGTGGACACAGGGCGTCCTGCTGACAGCATGTGGCATGCGAGGGCTTCAGATCCTATTAATGCGGCTCGGTAAAACCTCATATTTTATCCAACCATAAATCAGATGAAACAATGAATATCAATGAATGAACCGAAAAGGAAAAAAAAACATGAAATATGTACACAGTGGGCATTTGCATTGAAGGCCTACTTGTGATAGGTTATATCCAGCATAACAGATGAAATATGTCATATATCCATTTTTGTTATGGGACCATTTTGTCAAGTTAGCTGCTTTGTTAACAGCTGATAACAACAAAACATTCTAAAATGTCTATACCCATAAACAATATTCATGCGGTATGCCTCATCTCAAATAGTCTTGAAGATTGCATAAGAGAAAATCAAACTTAAAGCAGTTAGGCTTAATACTTTGATCGACAACCGCCGTGAGAGGCAAGCTTTACGTTACTTGACTTCCGGCCCTCTCTTATGGATGTCTTAATTATGTCGCGTCATAATGACCTTTATAAGCCCCAAATGTTGCCACCAGTATCTTAGATTTGTATAAAATATGATTTGCATTACAAATTCTGCTCTGTGCAGGAACTATATAACGTGCCACACATAAGAAGCCTAGTACAAATACACTTGAAATGCACATCTTTCACTAAGACATCATATTTATGTTTGGTCAGCTATTTAAATATATTCCTATCTAGAAAGTGATGCGATCCATAAGACTTTCTATTATACAAAGTTTGCGTCATACAAAAAAATGGCTTCGTTTGCAGTGTTTTTGTTTTGTTTTTTTTTTGTGTGTGTGTAAATGTTATGTCAAACGTTGATCGTTTCTGTATGAATTTTGTACTCGAAAGTTGTTAAGCTAATATTTACGCCTATCCTTACGTGAACCACCGATTATGTTACCAAATCCCGGTCAAGCCATTGTAAAATGTATTATGATACTATACACAAATATGGCCTAACCTAAGCTTATCACACACAAACGTCGATCATACCCACCATTCCGCCACGCCCTGGACCATACCACACTTTTACTGTTTCATGTGAGCACTTGGTTATATACAAAACAAAACACATTTCTTACCTGCTACGTAAGATACGACCGACAGAGCAAGAGAAACAAGCAGCAAGAGTTTTTGGTCCATTTTAATAAAATGACAATCCTGGAATCTACTCTGCAAGTTCAATTAATGTTTTGGTAACACGATTCATTAGGCGTCTTTAAAAGTAAGTCATGGTTTGGATTAACATTATTGATTAATATATATAGGTGTGATTTATTGACTGACATTCAAGGTTATACCATGACTCAAGGTTATATCATGACTCAATATCCAATGTAATCGTACGTTAACGACCTCACGTACTCAGTAAATTTCAGCTATAGTTCAGCCATCCTGACCGTCTGCTAATATTGTTTTTGTTGGCGAGGAAATGAAACTTAGCGGTTAACTGGCTAGAGACGAATGTCAACTGAGTTTCTCTTTTACTGTGTACAGTACTATGTATATTCTCATGAAAATTAAAGGCATGAAACTTCCTCAGCATGCTACAGTACGTATAACACACAGCTCTTTGACATCATAACATATATCAAGAGTAACAGTAACAGTGTAACACAATTTGTTGAGGGTTCACATACTTAACAAAAATAACACTAACGCATAACACAAATACAGTCCGACAAAAGTGGACGATTTTAATATTTTAAGTTATAATGCCAGAAACTTCGAAGTGTTACGATAGAGACTAATATAAACGATGTCTGATGGTTGGAGTTTGCAGTTGAGATGTCCCCATATTTTCGAAGTTTCTAGTATACTTGGAGTATTACCAATCACTATCGAGAAAATTATTTGTGTAAGTGTGTGGGTGGGTGTGTGTGTGTGGGTGGGTGGTAATTCTGTAGATAAAGATAAGGCTAGTACGAGGCAAAGAGAATTAGTGACGTAACAACAATGACAAAAAAGCTTTCAGCTGAGCTAATAAAAGCTCCCAGAAACGACTTTTAGGCTAGAATATCTTCAAATGGGAGCGAGATCTTTTTTAGCTGTTTGTGAAAGTTGTTTACTGAGCACCATTTGTTCCAAAAGTATCCAAACTGACAGCGTTATGTCCAAAGTGTCATCGATATATCGAAAACGAAATGAAATCATCTTGTCCAAAATTAAGCTCATTATACTGAATATTGTTTTCGATTCGTCGATTTCGTTTTGGACATATCGATTTCGCTTCTGTTACCACGAACTCAGTTTGGATATATCGATGTCAATTTGGATAGTTTTTCAAAACATATGGCGCACAACAAAACGAATCGTGTCAAAAACGTGTCAAAACATCATACGTGCGTGACATCAGCTATCAAAACTGAAATCGAGATAGGGAAACCCCAAAACGTGTGGTTTCGATAGTAATGTGCACTCAGCTCACAAAGGTGACTAACGCGCAACTCAGAACTACCATTCTTTCCGACCGGGGTGCGGTCGCACTGGGGGAGGTGCTTACCACAAAACCACGCCCAAGTTGCGTTTTGATGATTTCACAATAGATTCGTTGGAAGACTGAAATAACCACGGCATATTAAAATAGGTTACATACACTACAGTACAGTTCTAAAATTGACACGTGCTCGCGTCCAGACTCAAGTTTTCACCTGGGTGACTTTTTAAATATAATTTACACCTTTGTCGCGCATTATTCGACTGGACTGTGTTATGTTATCGACGAAGTATGAGTATCGGAATTGTTCAAATAAAGACAAAACACTTCTATAAAGCTTTACAGAAATGTATTTTCAGTAATCACTCGGAAGGCGGGCTGCCAAGAGACAGGAGCCTACATGTAATATATGCTTTAAATATATACGTTATGTGGTGGTACGGTAATCATGGTGTTCATGAGGTATAAAATGTAGTTTAGTTGGACATAATATAATAACATTCATCCCAGCTCTTCTTTTGAGATTCAATTACCTGCGTATAAACCAATGAATGAAGCAGATCTTATAGGCTAAGTAACGTGAAGGCCTATTTCCCTCCTACAAAGTGATTTTACCGATTTGTTTTGTTATAATTTGCCCTTTTTCTTGGGGGGGATTTGTAACACATGAGATATCAAAATTAGGCATGTTTAGATGCAACTTACACGGCTTGGAAAGTGCCATTTCGGTCATATCTGGGAGGCAATTTTGGCAACAATTATCTTGCTAAGATTACGCATCAACTGATGGTGGCGCTCCGCTTAAATAGTGTCATGATGTATATACATCGAACCCGGGCCTCCCGCTTTATATGCGGACATCCTAACCACTAGGCTATGGACGCTGATTGTGTGTCCAGGTTCGAACCGGTAAGGTAGGTCGTAATTCCACTGTAGGCGTTTGTCACCTGTATCGAACAATACTAGTTTTGTTTTGGTGACATATTTTGCCTTACTCTAGAGATCAAACATAATGCTAACCAACTCGAACTCATTTAATTGTGATTCCTAAAGCCGGATCTCGAAAAAGATACTTTGAACAGACTTTATGTTCATGAAATGGAGGTAAACGACAAAGGCAAATGAATATATATATATAATTGTAATCGTAATGAGTTGGAAAATCAAGAACAGTGAATAAAACTCCCAGCTTCCACTGTCGATACCATTCATGATATCTGATATTCTTAAATTTCTGAACTTAAAAGTCGAAGCCAACATATAAAGGCACAATGGCGGTACTTAATGGATAAGTGATATCTCCACCGCATTGTGGAAAGCTGGAAAATTATATCACATTACACTGATGAACCCGTATGATACCTCACTTCATGTGGGTCTATTATCTAATAATACGTCGTAGCTCTTTTTTCTAAATATAAATTGGTGTCTTTTTGGTTTCCAGAAAGGGAAAAATAGTTTGGAACATTTACTGACCTTGCAAAATTGTGAGGGGGACCCCTGATTGCGAAGTCAAAAATTACTATTACGGTTAGATTCTTCCAACACGGCAACATACATAAACGTTGTACTCAAAGCTGAAAACTTATATAGCTGTTTGGCCAGCCGACGGGAGATTTTCATTTCTCATAAAGGTTACTATTACTAAAATTGTAGGGTCTGCACTGTTTGTCAATGTAAGAAAATACATTCAACAGGTAACATGAAATTATCAAAGGAACATTAAAATTATACTTGGTACTATTAAGTTAGTAAATGTTTACAATGTAATGTAGTCAACATGTCTTTAAATGTTAAAATATGTTGAGATTGATACAGATATTATTACCCCCCCCCCCCCCCACCCTTATACAATAGTCCATGTCACTGAAGCTTTGTACCATTATTTGATAAGGGTCACGTAAGACGGCTTTAAATATAAACAAAACTGGAAATATATTTATAACATAAATAACTGCTCGCACGGCAGATATATAAGGAACACACGTATTTTTGATGTATTCCGAAACAAAGTTAACATTCGACTACTCAAAAATGTATATTCCATGCCAACCTTACGCAGTAGAACCCATGTGACAAATCTTAAGCGGTACGAATTAATCCGGTCTCACATCTGGAGTTTATGCATGCTAGGTTCATCAATACTGCCCTCATTTCTTTCAGGAAAACATTTTATACTGCGGTGTTTTATTTTAGTCAATATTTGGATCAAAATAAATCACAATATCTTAGCTTAGTTTGACATTGGACACATTCGATCACCTCATGGCCGTCGAAATTTCATATTATGGATATGAACTTCATATCCAATATGAATCGGATATGATAGTTTCGGTATACCAGAATTATAATTCTGTTATTTTGGTATGCGCACTTTTTGCCAAAACGCTGTTTTTTGTTACCCCCCAAGTTCCCCAACCCCCTCTAATTTTGCCCTCTGACCATATTACGTCATTGGTCACAGGGTTACTACAGTCCATGATCAGACATACACCCATCGGGCTTTAAGTCGTGACAGGTTTGTTGACAGAAATTCGCCTAATACCCACTCACACTCCTTTACGGTTCTGATAAACAAAAACAAAACATGAGTTAGGTACAGAGTTGACTCATCTCGTTTATTGATAAATCCCCTCGCATTCCAAAATGAAAGTAATATCATCATTTCAGGCCAATTATTAACACCATGCCTTTATTAAATACGGTACAAAGTAAGAGCAACGTTCATGTCTTTAACTTTCGAACGGTCTGAGAATCTTCTCTTTATATGCACACACAATTCACAAGTTGTTACGCCAGGAATTTGCCTAGGGAGGGGCGAACTTGTAGGCAAACTATTAGAGCCGCAGATTCGGCACTGGAAACTATCTAAGCGTAGCGCCACCATGAGTTGGCGCGAAGCGCACCCCAAAAATTTGGCCGAAAATGCCTCCCAGATCGCTGGAAACGGCATTTCCCAGGCCTTGTAAGTTGCATCTAAGCATTTTCTAATTTGAAATTACTAGCGATATCATGAAAAACATACAAAAAAATTGCTCAAGAGGGGAAGGGGGCGGTCGCCCCTTCGCCTCCCCCCGCCCCCCCCCCCCCCCCCCCCCTACGCGTCTGTTTTACGCAGGAGCAGGTATTACTAATATTGTGGTTTCAATGAAATTCTGATTAGTCAATAGGTCGCTCCTATCATGTATTTAACTGTATAGTATCGAAACACTCGTCATCAATGGACTTAAGCTATACATGAATCCATGTTCAAGTCATTAATGGCTTGGTAAAGTCACCGGGATAACATTCCAAACAAAGAAAAAGACCAACAAAGCTACCTCAATGTAAAAGCAATGTTGTTCAAAGTAGTTAAGATTGTTTTTGAGCCGATTCTCTACAGTTATGACAAGACCATCCATTCCAGTATGTCATATTTTTTTTTTAAATATCACTGAATTATTTAAAATCTTCTGGACATAGCATCAGTCCAAAGATGGGGAAAGGAGGGAGGGGGGGGCGGCAGGCAATCAGACGATTCCTGAAAACACGAAAGGAAATCACGAAGACGCTAATACCAACTTTTAGTTTTACTCTCTATACCTCTTAGTAATACATGTTAACTATACCAATAGTGTGCCCACGTTAGGGAATAATCTCCTCCAATTATCTCATCAACTTATCAAACCTATCTTTGTCAGTGAAGAGCAAAAAGCAAGCAAAGCGGAAGACCTTTGAAAATTCCCATTTGGATCGGTGGATCGAATTATCTGTAACTCCCGAGTTAAGAAAACTTGCAGTCTACACTTAAAATTCATCTCCTGCAAGCCTTCGCATGAAAATCTTCTCCTGAAAGCCGCGCATTAAGCTTACATGACTGGCTGGTTATTTTCTTCTTCTTCTTCTTTACAGTTCCTGGTCCGATATCCTCATCTCCAAAATGTGTTCTTCTGAGACACAGCTCCCTTCCCCCTCCTTCATCCCAGTGTAACTTCCTCTCTCGGTGCTCCACCCTCCCCCCCCCCCTTATTTCCATGAGTTTTACCAATTAAACTAAAGGTGAAATATATTAAAACTAGGAATAAATTATAAGCCGTTAATCAGCGAGACGGTTAGTTCTTTCAACTCTTAATAAGAAAATAACAAATCAAGACTGTCTCATGAAAACCTGGTTTAATGAATTGAGTGTTTTGTGGCAACAAAAGAACAATATATATAAATCACCAGGATGAATATGGTTTGGTCTTGTGAGAGATGAAATAAGACCTTTCAGATTGTTTTATCCCAACTGATCAATAATAGTTATATGTATGTGTTATATAGCTTTCTAGCATGTTTATAAAACATTTCTTTACATGTCACTAGTAATCTGACAGCCCTAACATATTATCATCATGAAGAAAAAGAACATTTTCACTATTAATGGATGGAGTTTGCGATCCACTAAAGGGGTAGAATAATTGTAATTGATTATATTGAGAAACATCCATGGGGCAGAGAATTGTCAATATGTCCTTCACCAAGAATTAACATTCTTTTAATTTGCCTCACTGTGAGAGTTCAATGCAAGGCTTCCAATTCTAACTAAAACATTCCAAAGAAATCTATTCATTTCCCCGTTTTTATTCTTCCCACTATACTTTAAATTTAGCTCAAGAAACATAGAAATAAATTATGACCAATCTCCCACCTCCAAAATAATCTTTCTTGTTTTTGTTTTTCCGATATCACTTAACAACAGCAGATTAGTTTTTCAGATCTGTTCCCGATTTTGCATTCATACACAGACAGTTTCTATGAGAGTTGATGTATAGTATGGACATGTCTTGAAGATGAAACCCAAAACACCGCAAGAAAACCAGTGTGTATAAAATAGCTTTGAAAAAATTAATGTAACTTGATGTAGAAAACTTCAAACATGTGTTAATATATTTCTGACAAGAAATGTTTTCACGCATTGATAGTCCTGTACAAAACCATGCAAGTGCTTTTTTTTTTAAAGGTTAACGTGCTACACATAACAAAATGAAGTTACACCAAGAAAATATTACCAAAAGAATAGAGACTTGTCTGTTTAAGAAGGACGCTGAGGGAAATGAACTAAATTAAACATGACTTCATCATTTTTTGGTTGGGATTTGACAACATCAATAATCATGCATAAAAAAAATGGATTACAAAAATAGTCTTTTTGATTCTGAAAAAACAAAAACGACTAACCCCACCTGAAGTGAAGACAATTTCAATACCTACTCTTGTTCTCAATAATTGAGCAAAAGGAAACCAAATGTTTGCAGGAGTTTGACAGGTAAGCTAACAAAGAATTTCTTGAACAATTTGAGCAGAGCAAAACAACCAAAAGACAAATTTATCTTGTCCCATCCTATTTGGAAGTTAACTGACATTATCACTGAGTCATTGTAACTTAGTTTTAAGTGTTAGCTCAATTTACTGACAAGGAAGAGCAAGAGAATAATAAAAGCTGTATATTCTTAGCAACCATTTCAACTGGCTTTTAAAACATCAAAGGCAAAACAAAGGGGTTATCAAAGGCAAAAACAAGGGTCAAAAAAGGACAATAATTACTATACAAAAGACAATACTTTGACTGTATATTATATTTCAAGAATGCACTTCCACAACTTCAACCATAGACTGCTTGCCGAATAAATCTCTGATGATTTTTTTTCTAAACAAGAAATATATGCTTAGTAAAAATTTGGCTCTTTTTTTTTCTTTTTTTTAGCTATTGGCAACATGCATGCACTTGAATCACCGCCAGTATGTTAATCATAAACATAACATTGTCACATTTATTTAAGGGTTGTGTATCTGGTAGAAATATTCCTTTGGTTGTCATGAAGGACCAAATCAGTTTCTTTCCAGATAAAAGACAAAAGGGATTTATCACATTTTTTTGTGGATTCGAAAGCAACTATCTTGACAACATGGACTCTTCTGAAAGGAGAATAAAGGTTTGTGTATTATGTGGTATTGTACAAGGTCCGAAAGAAGGACAGCAAAGAGATGTAATATATAATAATCAGTGTTAGGCACCAGAGTTTTCTTTTTCCCTTTCCGTCCCGTTGATGTGGTTTCTGATGTTAACTACTTTGCAGTCTCTGCAGCCGTCTCCTCCTGATACCGTCCTTGTCATTTTCATCTGGGCTTTCACCTTCAAACTCCGGGATTAATTCTCCCTCTGTAGGTGGGGTGTAACCTGAGGCACCTTCTAGTCCGGCCAAATCTTCAGAGAAGGACAAACAAAATAACAATAATAAACGGTTACTACACATCAAATAGACGTGTTGCAAGTAATCCAGTGATCGGTTGGTGTACAACCAGTCGTTTATACTGAACTACACAGATCATGGCTAAGATAATTGTCGAGAGGGAATGTATGAACAATCACTATTTAATGAGCTTTGTTTACAAAACAATACTTATCTATGGTAATCAGTCAGTGCATTGTCAGTCTACCATATCAAACAATTGCGATCAATCAATATATAGATGATTGATCAAACTGATATAATTTGACTGGTCACTGCATGGTGCATTGACCATACCTAGGTTTTTGGACAATTTATGGTAAGATGCTCATAACTAAATACGGCAATGCATACATGCACTGAAATTGGTAGGTCAATGCACTGTCCATTCACGACATCAACACACCTCACCACGATTGGTCAACGATAGGGGCCATTTTTCCCCATATCTAAATCCTGGGATTGGTCAATGCACGGTCCATTCAGCCATACCTTTACCCACTGATTTATCAATACGAGATCCGTTAGCCGTATCTAATACAGTCATTGACCGTTGCATATGTGTCAAGTGCTCACCTATATAAATGAGTGTGTTCACAGGAGGCTTCCCTATTGAGTTAATTTATGGACTGAGAGTATACTAAAATAAAACTCACCAAGGGATGAAGTTTTAGCTTTCTTGAGCGGTTCTTTGTCTTCTTTATCTAAAGTACTGTTTGTTTTTTCTGGTCCACCACCATCTGCCACATCCTCAGCTGCTGGTGATGGTGGAGGAGTATTGGGAGCATTTCTCATATTGACTGGATTACTAGAGGAATTTGGAATATAAACACTGCAAAAAAATAAAAGAAATAAAAAACAAGGCAGATGAATATAAAAATATAGTTTCTTACCTAGGCTTGCAAAGTCTCTCAGCAGTCACAAAAGAACATGACTCTTGTTTCAAGCAAGATGCAAGCCGTTTGACCTAAGCCTACAACACTTCCATAGTAGGGGATGTGTCTAGGTCTAGTCTAATTTGGAAATATGATTAGGAAGAAAGTTGTATTTTTATCAATTGGGCACAAGAAGATATAATCATAGTAATAGAATAAAGAGGGAGACAAGAAAAAGTAACATTAGTTTTTTACATGAATCTAGGCAGATGTGTAACATGTTGATATCATTTTAGTAATGAATTGCTACCAGTTACTTTTAAAATACAAAACACAGAGAGAAAGAAAATTGCTTTGGAAAGTTAATGTGGAGTCCCTTTCAGTACTTACCCTATTCTCTACACAACAATAGCATATATCTCCCTGATCTTCAATCCTCAACCCACCCCTACCGCCTCCAGCATCCCTCCCCAATCCCGCTCCTCCCCCTACCAACAAAAGAAGTCAAGTTTAGTTTTTCTTTCATAGACTACTTACCCTATTCTATTTACAGTATTTGAATATTGCTGCATCTGTACAACTGCAGCATCTAATAATGTTTGTATACTTCGTAAACATTCTACTCTGGCCTCCACATTCTGCCTCTCGTGTCCTTCTAACTTTCGCAGCTCTTCGTCCGAAAGACCTGTAAAGTTTACTGGTGGGACAGGGGGAGGAATACCTGGAAAAGAGATTTTAAAAAATTATTTTAAAATGATTGCTTAACATCTTGATAGATCAGATCGGTTCTGAAATACGCCTAGACTTATGATATCACTTGTTGATTATTTATTAAAATTTATGAGGTCAACAATATTATTTGGAGCAAACAGACGAATGATGGCATGCAGATTAATACGAGATATATTGAATTATGAAATATTACAAATCTGAAAATAACTCAAGAAAGAAAAACAAGAAAACAAATTTTTCAATGTATTATGGTTTAACACTACAACCATTACAGGTTGCCACTCATCTGTTCTGTTGGTTCAATGTATTATGGTTTAACACTACAACCATTA
>KN890417.1:7269-24240 GCA_000934455.1 Apostichopus parvimensis
GGGCGAGGTTTATTGGGATCACAACGGAAAATATCTTGGAGAAAAAAAAAGTTGAAAGTTGCAAATTTTTCGACTTTCATGCCACCATTTGAAGTGAGATTTAAAGCAGCAATTTGCGTTGATTCTCGAGATTTTCCAATCCTAGGATATTATATGATACTATACCAATGAAGTAAACTAAGCTAACTGAAAAGTTTCAACTCAAAATATTCCCGAAAAGTGCAAAAAAATGACATTTTTCTGACATTCGTATTTTGAATCTTTGGCTTTGATACACTCCTCCCACTTATAGGAACCTTGTGAAAATGTATAACGGACAAGGTAATTTGAATAGCAATGTAAACAGTATACAAACTCAGCTGAGGAGATGGAATACGCAAAGGAACAGTTATGCCATATCTATTAGAATACGATACGTAACGAAAATAGAAAACAAAAATCATGTGTGCATGTAGCAACACTTAATGCTTTGCTAACTACTTACTAGTAGGTACAGTCGGCCTGCGTGTGTGTATACTTTACTCCACTACTAATAGCGTACCGAAGCTGAGGGATTACCAATGAGTGAGTCTATTCTTAGCCCCAGGTCATACATAAACATGTGTGCACTGATTGGTTGAATTTGAATTCGCGGTTTTGCAGTGCTGCATGTGATAAATACTGATCAGATGTGTCTGGGAGACACAAATGTCAGAATCGTATAATAGCCTTAATTACTTGCTAATTACCGTTCACCGTGGCGTAAAAAATATGAGAAAGTCTTACTTTGGTCGTTTGTGATTGTATTATGATAAAAACTCAAAAACTGAGGAAAAATTGTGACTCAACGCAAAATGCTGCTTTAAATAGATAAGCTAGTTATGTATGTCGTTATGGCATAGTGGAGTCAGTGAGGTTGAGAAAAACCATAGAAGAGGACGCAAAATGCTGCTTTAAATGGTGTGAAGACTCGCGCAAAAAGAAACGTCTAATGCTGGTAATCTGACCTAGTTTCGAATGAGGTGTAACAGAAGTGTTACACACCGCCATCGATCCCAGAAAATGCACACACAGCTTGCTACCGTCGGGAATTAGACACTAGTGTACCTCAAGTACAAACAGCTGCGGTGAATACCCACAGCACAGCGTACTAACGATACAGCGATAGACATCCCAGGTCCAGCTAAAGATACTGTCTGCATTTTGTAGCGACAAGAGAAAAACTTCACTTGCAATCAACGGAAAGTAACTTTTTCAGTTCGCGGCACGCGGTTTGGGGCGAGTCTTCAAATGCCTTTAAGTGTTTTGGCATTCTGAATGATATTCTTCACGTTGTTGTGTTAACGACACCTATTCTACCCAACCGTTGCTGGCCTAGACAACATAAAATTACTCACAGGCCTACCCTGGTTTGTCCCATAATCATAAACGTGACGAAAGTCGAACGTTACTTTTAAGGCCTAGCTATGGTGAAACTGATGGAAGAGACTACACAAATTGAGATCAACAGCCGATCCAGACTAAACCTCGTGAACTCACTGCCAAACTAAGACCGTTTGACCTCCACAAACAAGAGCCCAAGGGCAATATGGTTCCTTGCTTGTAAGGAATATTTACAAGGGTGCAGCACTGTCTTAAAATTGTCATGTGGTCCGATAAACACACACAATATTATTGCCAAAAATATCACAAAACAACCGTTGGTTCTTTTGAGAACCTGTTGAGGACCAGGTGTCTGATATGAGCAAGAGTCGGCATTTTTTACGGAACTCACAGAATCATCCAAACTGTACTTATTAAGAATTTTAACAAAACCAAACCAAACCTTGATCTCTAATAACTTCGCACATTAAGGTTGCAGAGGAGTCAACTTATGGACAATTTAGATTGGAATATGGCCACGAGACTTCAAATAATCAACTTGAAAGAAACTAATACAGGTCACTGGAGGTCAAAGGTCACCCAAATGCAGGTCGACTATTGGATTACAATAGCGTAACTCCCAACCTTGATGGACATTTGGTTCTCAAGTTATTGCAAAAATACTAGTTTTTGACCCCTGATTGACCTTGGATCACATGACCGTTATGTTTGGAAACGATCCCTTACCCCATTCACAACTACTCCCAAAATATCAACCATGTCGGACCCTGTCAATGGGAGTTATTGCTTGTTTTAATATTTTGGTATTGGGCCTCTAACTGACCTTCACAGGCACCAAAAACAATAGGGTTCATCTACTCAATGTGGTACTCATATACACCAAATATTAGATTGGTCCAAGCTTTCCTACTTGAGATATCGTGTTTGCAAGCCAGGCGTCACACACACACGCACATACATGTTTGTATTACATTCAGACCGAGGACCCCATTGTATTTTCCATTCTTCAAATCCACGTACCCTAACCTTAACAATACCCCATACAATAGAATTCTTCCGAGGACGTGGTGATTCTTTAGAAATCACAACCGAGGACCTGAAATTCTTTTGTTCATGTCCTCGGCCAGAATACAAAACAAACGCACCCACACGCACATACACACACTCTCCGCCTGCATGAATGCATACGTTACCATTATCATCAAAACCAAAAACGTGCAGTAACCTTGCATGTGTTTGTACATATTCAGTTTAGAACTTTATCATGTAAAAATACCATACAAATTGCATTTAATGTTTTAGATGAAGAAACAAAGCCCTGCAGCTTTTTTCCTTCTTTATTTAATATATTGAACAATAATGCTCATATACATAAAAATCTGTTTTAATTCTTAACATCTTTACAAAAAAAAAAAATAAACCACAAAAATAAGATTTTATTTGGGCCTCACATCGGATCATTTTGAAATGTTCAGTTTTAAAATGTTTTTCATCTTGAAAAAGACAAGAAGGGCACTATTCTGTGGAAGACTTCATATACAGTGGTAGGTACTGTACTAACATTTCAAAATAGACCCTGCAGAAAGACATTGACCTGAAGAAAAAACAAAAACTAACTAATATTATCAAAAGTTGAAAGAAAAGCAGATGCAAAATCTACTTTGCAATTCAAGTTGCTAGAATGGAATGCTAGATTGTGGCTAGAATATAACAAATAGCCGACATGGGCCTTTGCTTGGACGGATTTCAAGACCTTGAAAACATTGCTTGCGATATACATCTATTTCTTCTTCTTTCCGCTCTTCTTGGGGCTTTTCTTCCCCTTTGGACTTTTCTTGCCTTTAGGAGACGGCGATCTCTTGGCTTGCTCTGCTTTCAGAGCAGCCTCTGCCGCAGAGATCTCTTCCAGTCTTTTCCTTTCAGCCTCCAAGAATGTTTGTCTGAAAGCCTCTCTGGGCTGGTTCAAAACATTCCTACGGTCATCTAGAGAAGCCTGAAGCAAATTAAAATGCAAACAGGGTCTTTGTTTGTCATCAGGATCGTGTCATGTTTTGTGAACATGGGCAGTAAAAGGATGAAAATATATCCACCACAGTTCTTGAAACAATGATTTCTTTCTACTTTCCACTTTTAACAATGATTTTCTTTCTACTTTTCACTTTTCGTGAACAGTTTACAAAGTGTGGATGAAGCTGCAAAAGATCCTCTGCTGAAATTGTAGTGTAACCAATCCAGCATTTCAAATATTTAGCTGTACATTTCCATACAAATTGATCATTGAAATAATACCCCTCCCCACCCCCTCCCCACCACAAATCCTTTCTTTGACAAGGTGTCAAGGTGTATTAATGCAGGTGTTCAAAGCCAAGAGTAATTAACGTTTACTAACCTGCAGTTCAATCAACTGTTGCAGCTGTTTCTCCTTCGTCATGTTCCTGTCCAGCTTGTCTTCTTCTCTCGCATTCAACACTTGCTCCCTGAAGGCCTTATAATTCTGGATGATCCCCTGCTTCTCCAGAGTCTGTCTCTCGATTTCAGCCTCGTCTTTGAGACGAGGTTCGCCGTCAAAGCCGATGGGACTGAAGGACGTAAAATTAAACGATCGTTATGGCAACTACAGATCATTTTTGCAGCCATTGATCATTCACAATATGTCTACACCCATGAAATTCCCAATATGTCTACACATCCATGTTAAAACTATCATTATTTACTGTTAACTCAACTACCAACAAATATGGCAACAAACCCTGGTGTCATGAAAACTATAAACATCCCCAACACCCTATGACCTGAACCAATAGGTAACTAGCTCAATTATGATACGATAAATCACTTGAACTGACAAGAAAAAAAGAACTTACCGGATGAATGGGGTAATGTCAATCTCCTGGAGTATTTCCTTTGGAGGTGGGGGAGGGGGTGGCTGGTTGGTGAGGGCTGTGTCATTGAGGGGCAGATCCACTTCAGAGGCAGGGGTCTCTGGTGGTACAGGAGCTAGAAGGAACAAAGATAGAAAACGTGATGGACTGCTCTTAACAATACCAACCAGTTATATTAATTACCAACAAATATAAATTGCCAACAATATATATGAATTGTTGGTCAAGCCGGTGCTGTGGCCAAGTGGATAAAAGCAATGATATGTGAAGCCATGAGGCTTAGCAATCAGGAGGTTCAGGGTTAAATCTCTGGCCGGATCATAGCAAGGCGGGCTTTTCATCCAAGGAACAATCTACAAGATTCCAAACAAGCATCGTGAAAGTACGTGCCTGATTATTATTTCAATTTTTTTAAATAAAACTAGGATGATAAGACAGCCAAAGCTATTCATTGATTAGTCATATTTATAAGTCAAAATGACAATTGTATTTAGATCCATGGAGTTGATAGTCTATATACATCAAGGATTCTGAATTAATTTCCCACAAAGCCAGAATGAGACAATCAGAATGAATCTCCCTGTACCTAGACTGATGCCATCAGGGTTGGTAAAATTTAAGGTCTAGAGACCTCACATACCTAATAAGTGCAATAATTGGGTGCAATCATATTTTTCATGGGCCAAATTTGGCCGTGGGCCACCTATCGAGAGCTTCTGATGTAGGTGTATACCCCCCAACAACATTACCCTCTAACTGATCCACTTGTTCAACCTCCTCTTTGGGTTCGTCCGTCTTTTCCTCCGGTTCCACCTTGATCGTGTGATCCTTTACAAACTTCTCTCTGGTAGCTTGGGCCTTTGCTCCTCGTCCTGGTTCCGCTGCTTCCCAGGCTTGCTTCATGGCCCGGATCTCATCCTGCCTCTCTGTGTCCTTCACAATCTCAACTTCATCCTGAATACAAAAAAACAGCAGAACAGGTTGATATATAAATAAAAATCCAGGTCTGACGAGAAGAAGGGGTGGGAGGCTTCAATGCTGGGTCAGTGAGGGGGCTGGAAAAATATGGGATAAAGAATGCTGTATTTTCATAAAATATTAAAAAGGGCCACTCAACAGAAAAAAGTGCTTAAGCTAGAAAGTTTACACAATCAAGTGATTAAGCCGCAATACCACAATCAAATTATTAGTGGCAATCCTAGACCCACGGATACAAAGAAAATAATGAAACAGACTTGTGGTTAAAGGGTCTGACCCAGCATAACAGCATACGGTGGTCCATCATCATAATTAGATTGCTCGCCAAACTATTTTCACAAATCCATCTGAACAAAACTATTTGCATATGTAGAGGTCATCACAGATCCATTGATACCATGATAGGGTCTTAATTTGCAAAGGCATTCTACTAAGAGCAAGACGACCCCTTTTCAGGCTAGTAATGAATGAGAGATAGTACTATAAAGTGATACAGTGGTTCATGCACGTAGCGAGAAATTTTCCAAGGGAGGGGCGAAGCTTGTAGCAAACTATCTAAGTGCAGCGCCACCATGAGTTGGCGCGAAGCGCACAAGAAAATTTTGGCCAAAAAAACCTCCCAGATTGCTGGAAATGGCACTTCCCAGGCCTTGTAAGTTGCATCTAAGCATTTTCTATTTTGAAATTACTAGCGTTATCATAAAAAAATATGCGCAAAGGTGGGGGGTGCGGTCACCCCCTTTGCCCCCCCCCTTGGCTACACGCCTGCAGTGGTTTGTGAAAGCATTCTTGAAACAACGACATTCTTGAAACAATGAAACAACGACACTTACAGTTGGGGTCTGATCCAGAACAACCCGTAGAGTCCAGAAGGCTTTGGTGTGATCAAATTGTTGTGATGGTGGCCTTGAGGAGCCCTTCTCTCTCTCCTTCTCTTTACCTTTGTCTTTCCCCTTCTTCACTTTCTCGCCCCTCGAGGTACTCTTACCGTCTCCTTTCCCGGGTGAGACCGGTCTCTCTTTATTCGCTGTGGAGGGAAGAACAGAACATCATCAAAATCTCTTTAAATATTCCCTCGTTGAGGAATCCAAACAAGTTTTCTTGATTAAAACACAAGCTGTGTAAATATTGTTTGATTAGAAAATAAAGGTACATAAATAAATAAATAAAATTTACTCGCTATATTAATGAAGCTCTTCCTATTCTGCTTTGGAATTATTTCCGCTTCTCTAAAGTTCTCTAAACTTTCACTTTCACTTTACATCAGAATATTGTATTTTTTTTCATAATTATGAAAGAACCTTTATTAAGGACCTTTCGTAAATATTTTTCAGACTAGTTGTACTCTTGTCTCTCTCTCCTACTTTATAAATCTATACTTTGATCTAGCTGGAATCTCCTGGAATTCTTCACTACCTCAAAGTAATGTGTACAAAACAAAAACACACCCTCCAATGTGTTAAAAAATCTTGGGTTAAAAATTTACTTCAAATCACTTTCACGTAGCTTGAATGTTACCATTTTATTAATAAATCAAATTAGGTAGGTAATCTTTAATACCAAACTTTGTCAATAAAAAGAAAAATGTAAAATGAGTATATTTGAAAGTAGAAAGTCAAACTATAAGTAAAATAAATATTAATCCCAGTAGTTGACAATTTTGTAATGAGTTACATGGATTAAAGTTTGATTACGATTTAAATATGAGATGTGATATTACTGTATTATAATATATACCCTAATAATGTTAAATATGATATGTTTAAGTGGATTAGTCATCAATCTGGTACATGTTTCTTGCAAAAATATCCTTAAAAGAAAGTCAACTTTTTAAAAAATTTCAGAAATATTTAGAGCATAGGGTGAACACCCCCTGGATGCTTTCATCAAGGATGTTTCCATCACATTCGTTGTCTGGTCCAGGAACTAGCTAGTAATCTGCCAGATTGGACAACCAGTCTGATTCTGTTTGAGGTCACCAAAGGTCACCAATGTATGTATCTTATGACTCGGAAAAGAGTATACAGCTGGTATTTCAACATTGTTCAGTTGCATACATCAACGTACAGTAGATAATAACCATACAGTAAATCCATTTAAAAACATGCCCTGAAACTTGTTAGGGTTGGAGCACAGCTATTATCATCCATGTTTGGTTTGGAACTAACCAAGTGGAAAATTGTGCATATTTATTGGTTGAACCATGGAGAGGGGCCGGGGGGGGGTGTTATTGGGGGGGAGAAATTTGGAACAAACAAGTTTCTGGAAGACCAGTGCTACCATCCTAAGCTATCTTTAGGTATAGAGCTGAATTCAATATGTAGCAAAAGAGACCACAGCGTGGGATGGCAGCAGGTAGTGACTTTCTATACAACAGGAATCAAGTTGTGACAGACTCATGGAACACTTCTCATAGTACATGAAACTTCAACTGACCGAGTCAGTCAAGTCTTCAGACATCATTGGTCTCATTCAAAATATATGAAAAAGTAAAAAATGTAACCAGAGGGAGGAGCTTGAATAATAGGTTAGCACGATTTCTATACACATGTGTATATGCATGTTTGTATTGATTTTGATTTCTATACACATGTTTATATGCTAATTGGATTTGCTGGGAGGTGTGCTACGGGCAGGTTGTGGGGTTATGCTCGGGGTAAGTATCAGGTAAACTTAACAGGGTATAAATATAAACTCTGGCCATTAAATTGGTTGTTAGTGTTATTTCCACTAGAAGAGAAGAGGAGTACACTATTCTACAGTATAGTGTGTATAGAGATCTTCTACATTAGTCATAAGGTAAATCTAGGCATGCAACTGGCTTGGAGTGATTACAACCTTGAAGCAATGTTATCGATTGAATCTATAAATCTTTATTTTTCCCTGCTAAACAGGGTAAACCTTCCATCCATCTCCCATCCCCCCCCCCCTTTCCCACACCCAACATAATGTTATAAGTTTAAGGTTTGTGACTGTTTAACTTTTCAAACATTGTAATGTTTTGTAATGACAATGGTAAAAGTCTATCCTCAGATCACTGAATAAATCCCACTCCTCCCTCAATTACAATAGCGATTCACTTACTGACCTATCAGTAACTCTCCAAGTACTATGTCCATCCTAAAGCATAACTAGCAAACATGATCACCAATGAGACATGATCCTAGAATATCTGACTTTATTTGCTTTTTCTTCCGCTTTCTATTAAAGGTTACCATATGAAAGGTAATTACGGTCACACTAACTCAGGTTTAAAAGTATTTTATCTGCAACCCCACTTTCCCCTCCACCCTTCACCAACCATTAAAGAATCTTCACTGATATATTTAAAGCCTCCTCCGTGCCTGTAGATTACATGCAAGACTGATTATTTCCTATGCGACAGAATATCACCATGTTTAACCGGTACATATTATAAAACCACAAATTACTTTTTGAGTTTGATTTTAATTTTAATTTTGAGTTTGCTTCTTGCTGGTATCTCACTCCAAAGCCGTACAAGATTAAGAAAGAGAAAAGAGATTAGCGGTAGTGGGTCGGGATTAGGGATCATGGTTATTTGCCTTTCTTTGAGCCGTGAGTGTCGTCCTCCTCGACACTGACATTTGCTTCACCCATTAGCTGCTTCATACTCCTTGCTGTAACGGTAAAAGTTATTTTTTTACAAAGAACAAAAAAAATCCCTTATCATTGCCAGAAAAGATCAAATTGAATCTATTTGGTTTAGTCATTTTGGCTTCCTCTGAGAATGATATTATATAGCAAAAGGTTCACTTGACTAACTGGTCTGATCATCTCAGTTATCTGAGGCAATAAGTTGAAATAATCGGTCTTAGACTACACAAGAATGTGATCTCTGTCACCTTAAAGATGTACACAGTTGGGCTCTCTCTAGCCACACCCAAAGTCAACAGAGGACACTCTCATATTAGTTCCTATCTAGTTCTACAAACACTTGACAAGCTTCATCTCTGACTGTAGATCATAACTGTACTATGCATTGATCACTAGTACTATTATGCATTTACGCTCGTAACTACTATTGAAGAAGAGATCTTTTCAAACATATATACAAAGTTTCAAAGTCAAGCTAATTATTTTAGTCACTTGAACATACAGTATGTTTTCTAAATCACTTCATTCGGCCAAACTGCACAAGTGGAACCTTGGACTAGTTAATCACCCAATCACGCCTGTATGCAAGATCTTCCGGCGCGTTCGCATGCATGTGAGAGCTTTTCATGAGATCGTGTTACTCTGACACAGATCTTTAAATAGTACAGATCACACACATTAGCATCGATATGACAGTGCCCTCTATAGATATTAAAATACATCAAACTAATCTACTATGAATATCTTTTCTGTTTTTTTTTAATCGCCCAATTTACTTTTGAATAACTGTAAGCTCTACTGTTTGGAAAACACTTATTTTAGAAGTAGTTACGTTTCTACTGTCCTAATCCAACTAGTCTGTATAACTTTAAAATCACATGCGCTTACTCCACCTGTCATTCCTTCTTTCAACCAATTCAAATCAGCTGCTTAACAAATTGTAAAAAACATTATGTGGAAATGAAAAAAAATTAAAAATCTTTTCAACCAATAGGTAAGTTTGATAGGTTTGAAAAAGAGTTTTGGAAAGTAGGCTTTTAAAAATTTGTGGTTTTTGCTGAACTAAATAAAAAAAATATGTCATCAAAACATTATTGAATATGTATTAATTTTAATGATACATTGTTGATAATGTATGAGAAGGACATATCATCCATCATTGTTACATAAGATGTTATTCATGAATGAAAAGTGTAACATAAATCTCCATTATATGACATCTATAGACAGTGTCCCACAACAACGGAATATGCAATGTGAGTCATCGTTGAATCGGCCAATTGGGATATCTCATAGTTCAATTTTGCTTTTATATTCATGAATATACTTTGAATATGCATGACTGAAATGTTTGGCTTGATATTTGGAACAATAATATTTTTAGTTGGGTCATGCCTTTTCTTCTTCGACCTCCTCCTCCTCTGCTTTCATACTCTGGGGTTAGAAATTGTTCCCCCTGACCAATCTGAGTATCACCGTATTTTCTTTCGGTATGCGCCGCTGTTGAATCTAGCAATCTTTCCTTCCTGAAGACTATTGTTAAAATAAACATTTCTGCTAAAATAATAAAACTAAAACTCAACGATCGTCTGTTTAAACGTTACTTGGGAAATTTACAGTTACGATAGGAGAGGTTGGATTGAGCTCAACAGATTTAGTAGATTATAATTACGTAAATGTTGGAAAAATAAACTTAAACTCTCACCCAAGTGCAGAACAACATTGATTAATATATAATATAAAAGAGGTAAGGTTGGTCAGTATTGTCATGTTTAAATAAAAGCATCTTCAAAGCAAGAAAACAGCAATTCAAACAGAACATCGAGATGGACTGCATTAGAGTTGTCATACAAATCCTTACAATTTGATGCAAACAGTGTAACAGCCCTACTTCTGGACCATAACAAATCACAATTGAATAAAGTCATTCATATAATATTCATTCATACTTGGTAAAGATTCCTAAATCCTATTGGTCCATTCAGGTCAGCTGACCGTGGTTAATCCTGTGAGTAACGCACGGTAAAATTATGGGGCATCACTTTAATAAATCTTTGGTTATATGTAACCAAAAATGTTTTGTTTTATGATTTTTCCCCCACACAATGGTAGTGTATGAATGAACGGGGTTAATCAACGGTCTAGCGTGCGTTACTCACATGATTAATGCACTCCGGGTGTTAATGCTATCGCTGGATGCACTCGGGCTCCGCTCTCGTGCATCGCTTGCATTATCCCCCGATCGTGCATTAATCCTGTGAGTAACGCACGCTAGACCGTTGATTAACCCCTTATTCAATACCAACAATATACAATATAAACGATACTGGTGAAGTTTCCATTCCACTTCTCAATGCCACCCCCCCACCCTCCCCTTCCTCCCCAAGAAAACAAAAAGAGTAGATTTGCACATATTAGACTATGGCTTATTGTACACTTTCCTTTCATTTATCTTCGCAACAGCACGTGCATTTTCACCCTTTTCTCTCTCTCTTGTTTATGAAATGAGACTATTTCACTGCATTTTTCTTTACACATTTCCCTTTTTTTATAGTCATATTTTTAATCAAAGAGATTTACCTTTCAAATCATTGCGTTCTAGCTCCTTCAAGACCTGGACGAAAGCCCAGCTGCTCTCGGACAGAGGCCAGCTTTTGCGTAGAACCTTGGCTTGTACGACATACTTGTGGGGCTGTAGAAGAACAAATATGCAAACGTTGTAAGATAGATCCAATGATTTCAGTTTATTTTGTAACTGATTAAAATTATATAAAAAAAAGAAGACAGCTGTTACCTGTAACTCTCGACATACATGTCCGAGAGGGGGCGACATTTCATTTCATAAATGTTTTATTCTATGTCAGTCTTAATGTAACTGGTTCCTTTTCATCATGACATTCCTCCTTGTCCATGAAAGGTTTGCTGTATTGGCCCCAAATATGCCAGATACTGGAGTATGGTCACCTTTGGTCAAAATTCCTAAACTGGAGGAAATTTACCTCACTGGGACATTCCATTCTCTTGCATGTTCATGAGAATGTCTGAGAACAATTTGGAGTTATAAAGACCTTCAGGAAAGTACTTTTTGAAAACTCCTTGAAATTATATCACGCTATAATTTGGGGCCTATACAGCTTACCTGTAACTGGAGGTACCCCCAGCCTGTCTGTATAAAAAACTGTATTCAAATTGGGAGTCATAACCCATTTAAGGGTTGCTCAAAAGGAATATCTCCCCCTCCCTGTTGACTTCTCTCCCAGGACACATCGTCCATCAATTCACGGTAGCCAAGATAATGAAGGTGAAAATTGGGGTCACCAAGAAAAAAAGTTTGAATACAGAGTATCCAAGGTTTTCCTTTTCATTGATGAAAATGACAGGTGGGTGGTTAACCAAAACAACTTGTTCACCTGCCATTCTAACATGCAAAATAGGCTAGGTTGGGTACCCCTGCTAAGAAACTGTGGTAGGATGAGTGTTGACATTTATTCTGAAAAGGCGAGAGCTTTCCTCAAGATACTATACATCTGTTATTTTTTGAGTACCTTAAATTCGTTCTCGTCAATCTCCCCGGCATCAACTTTTGGAACATCACCACCACTTCCTTTGACTTTCTACAAAAGAACAAACATAGGACACAAATGAAATTTCATCACAGCAAATGACAATGTTTCATTTCCTGATGTTACACTAAACAGCTCAATGTAACCCAGTAAATGTTTATTAATTGATCACTCCTTCCAAGTAGATTGCAGGCTGTGTGTGGCACTGTCCTTGTGAAGATCCTCTCCTCCTCCCTCTCATCACAAAACAGTCCAGATAAATTTCACCCCTCACCCTTCCCCTCAATCCACCACCTTTCATTACCCCATTCTGACATTCTCTCATCAGGCCATCTAGCTAACTTACTGATGGTCTTTTACCTGATCCCTGGACCTCTCTCTCATTGACCATATACAGCAGGGGTGGGCAACCTTTTTGAATGAATGGGCCAGATATAAGGAGTGAAAAATTGACTGGGCCTCACCTAACCATACGACCTGCTGTTGATTTCAAACATTTGATTCCGAGGACTTTCAAGCAATAGGTGTGTACTTAATCTGTATTCACAAAAACATAATGTCAATCCAGGTCAGTAGTTGATAATTAATGGGGATAATATGCCTACCTGACAGTATCATTAGTGCTGATAAATTCTAAAGTAGCTAGCTCGTTTTTGGTGATGATGTAAAATAGATCAGTTTTTTTTCTTTTTCTTGAGACATCTCACGGGCGCAAAAAAATTACTGGTGCGCCGCATATGGCCCGCAGGCCATAGGTTGCCGACTCCAGATCTACAGGATCCAGTTAGCTGGCCCTCCTAGCTCCCCTCATCACCACCCACCCATTAGATATCTAGAGCGTCCAGATAACAGTCTCGCCCCTCCTGCCCTCACCCCTTAAACACCTAAAGAGGCCTGCTAACTTACTGACTGCCTTCCATCATGGCTGTTAGCAGATCTATTTCTCTTCCCCGATCCAATACTTGTTGAGCTTGCTCTAGGCCCCTTGGCAGCTGAAAAAACCCAAAAAAGATACACAAGCTCGTTGGATATAGTATATGTAAATCATGATAATACATAAAAAGGAATAGAATGATTATATGAAATACAATGATTGTATAGTACACAATTATAATAATGTCAGGTACATTATTGAGAAGAACTTCATGAAACTATATTAATTATAATTGTAGCACATCTTTCTATACAGTCTCCTTTACTGTTATTCCATTATAGGTTTGTTCATTACTACCACAGATCATGTTTTTTCATTCCATATGGTCCAAAATATTTCCATTTCAAACTTTCAGCTGACATGTTTGTCAATGTTGATAGTAAGCTGATTACCCCAGAATTAATGATTATTGGATGAAATGGCCAAAAAAAAAGGAAAAAAAATAAGAAAGTGTCTACGCTGCATGCATTTCAAAGCTTGGCATGAACAAGGCTCAACAAACATTGTCAACGATTTCAAAAACATGTACCAATGTCAAAAATGCTGTGTTAATTTACAAATGTTACTGGCAGATATTTACAACCTCACATCCCGCAAACTACGAAAACAGGAAAACTTTTGCTTCGCAACAAAAGATTTTCTGAACTTACATGATCTGCTTCCTGAACGTCTCTCATCCTCTCCCGGTTCTCGGTCCCTCAAGAACCTGAATGCAGGGATGACGGCGTGACCTTTGCCCTTTGTGCTGGCCACTTCCTCCTCGTGATCTAGAATCTGTAGGCTAATGTAGACGTCTGGCTTGGAGGTGCAAAACTGGATGCTGGCAATATGATCCTCTGAAGGTTTGACGAAATATCTGAGAAGAAAGACAAAGAGAAAAAAAATATCAAAAAATGACAAGAAACTGAAATTTGAAAAATAATAGAGAGAAACAGTTTTGTTGAGAATGATTTTTTTGGAATAGATATAAGGGTTTGATATGCAAGCATTGTCAGCTTAAAGCCTAACCAGTTGATATTCATTTTAAGAACCACAGAATCTGTCAGGGTATAAATCTCCAGTTGTATTACTTATACAGGGATGTGCTCACACTGGCCAGCACAAACAGTATTTTAAACATTTCAGCCCGGCACTTTTTTGATGATAATTTAACAGATTTTACCATAACCAAAATCTGGGAGAATACATGGCACAGAATAGGAAAAATAGCACCACCTAAGTATACTTCATGTGCAAAATTTGTCCAGTGGGGAGGTGGTACCCTACCCATGAGATCCCCCTTCCAGGGTGTGGATCACACTACCGCACAATCTACCCGGCACTCAAATATTCCTGAGCACATCCCTGCTTATACAATAAACAATAATAACTTTTCTGTAATTAATTAGCATGGCAGAAATTATTCTAACCGTAATGATTGTTCTTTTTCTTTGTTATATCCCTTCGCCCCAATATTACCTCTTGAGCCCTTTCATCACCTGCAGCTCTTTCATGTCAGGCCCCCCCCCTTTAACCTGATGCTACTACCTTTAATTTCGTTACCCCTTTATTCTGTCTAATTCTACTCTATTCATTGTTCAATATTTCAGTCTACATTTAAATTCTAACTTTTATAATACTCCTACCTACAGTACATGACAATTTTTGCAGTAGATAAACTGCTTGTTATGTTTTACTTTCCCTACTACATTTTCATTAAATGTCATCAGAATTCCCTCTAAATATGCTAATTAGAACAACATGGCCACCTTAACTAAAACAACTACACCCTTTCACCCAACAGTGCACTTTTCTTCTCATCACAAGAATATTTCATTTTGCAGCACCTACAACATTTGTGAGAAATTTTCAAGATTGATAATCTTTTTGAAAGTTATGTTTGTAATCTTTACAAGACAAATATTGAGCAAGAGACAAAATCCATCAATCAAGAGCAACTTGTGGCAAGTTGTGGCAAGCAGACTTCACTCACCTCAGAATGACAAAATTCTTGTTAGGTATGTAGTAATCCTTGATCTCCTTCACAGTAAAGCTACTATGTAGGTTCTCTCTTGACGGTTGGGGGAGTGGCGTCGATGACCCAATCAGACGCATCCTCCACTTACCCCCGTTCAGTGGGAAATCTGTCGACCGAGCCTCGCCTACAAATGTGTAGCCGTACTACATGCAAAACAATAAAAAAAAATTGTATTTATATGTTAGAAGTTTTTTGGCTCAAGGAGAACATTCTTCCATTACCTTTCCTTTTTCGAAGGTGATCAAAGCACATATTATTATTTTAAGTAGAAAGTAAACAAATTATGATGGCGCTCTTTAACCATTGGGTGTTATATGAAACAATAACATGTTAGCTTATAGAGTGAAACTTTAAAGGGAGTGAAGACTCGCACACAAAGAAACGTCTGATGCCGGTAATCTGACCTAGTTTCGAATGAGGTGTAACAGAAGTGTTAGACACCACCATCGATCCCAGAAAATACACACACAGCTTGTTAGACACTAGTGTACAGTCAATACATGCAGCTACTGTCAATACCCACAACACAGTGTATATAGCAGCGATGGACGTCTCAGGTCCAGAAGATAAAAGATAACAAGGTATCACGTTTCCTTACTGTCTGCAATTTGTAGCGACATGAAAGAAACTTCACTTGCAAGCTAACGGAAAGTTAACTTTTTGCAGAGGGCGGAACGCGGTTTGGGGCGAGTCTTCAATGGCTTTAAAACTCAAACCATAAAATTTAAACACAAACCAATCATAACACAAAAGTGCAGTGTTCTCCATTTCAATAGAGGAACTTACAAAAATGTCTTGAAAAATTCCATGATAGATTTGTGAAAAGCTATCCAATTGAATTGTCCTCTCAGAACAAGTTTATATTGACAGATAAAACAAGCTGCAACACACAAGTCCAAAGAAACAGAGAGGGTAGTACTACAAGTTAACACACAATACTGCTTTAACTCTATACCTCTTTAATCACCACAGATAGACATGTAACTTCAAAAAGAGGATCAGGAGGGAGGGAGGGGGAAGGGTTTAGGGAGATGGATAGGAAGGAAAATTGATTCTCGACATCCTTACCCGGTTTCTCTTATACTCGTATGGAGCGACCCGCTGGAACACCCTTGGTATTTCTTCGCCGGTATCGTTGTTGACTACTCTCAGCATGCAGGTAGGAATGGACACATAGAGCTTGGGTACTACCAGCATGGGCTCTTGCACGTAAAATACGTCCCTAAAAACATAAGGAAATATACGAGTTGACATAATTGAAGAGATTTGTATTGGAAAGAAATATGTGCATAAAGAGTGGGTTGAGGTGGGGGGGGGGGAGGGAGGAGTAACAAGGAGGGTTAAAGGGAGGGTAAGAAGGTAAGTGAGGGGTGTGAGAATGGGGAGGGTGACGTTGAGGTGGGTTGACATGTAAGGGCATGGGATAGGATGCAGGCACAAAATAAGGGTATTTACAACAGTTTTCCTTTCAGAAAGAGTGGCAGGGTTTAAGTATCATTTTCAATGTTTAGAAGGGTTAGACGGGAAACCTCACTCCAGTGTTACCGACAATAAGGGACGTCACCTGAAATTGATAGCCCAATGACAATGAAATTTTACTACAGCTCTATTTTTGACTTT
>KN890417.1:25090-43869 GCA_000934455.1 Apostichopus parvimensis
TTATTGGGCTGGTCCTGGTAGGTACCCTGGAAATCAACATACGCTATCTTGTTCCACTCGTCTTGGGAGAACGGGAAGAGAGGCATCAGATCTGGGTCGGCTTTGAACATGGACCTGTCGTACATAATACAATAGAAAGATGGAACATGTAGTCATAACAATACCTTCATCGGTAAGGGGATGTTTGTTTAATCTAATCAGTCCAAAGAGATACATGAAAAATAAACAAACTACTAACGAGGAAATATAATACATTAACTTCCAATTAGAGATTGCGACAAAAGATGCAAAACCTTCCGAGAGTGAGGAATGTTCGGGCAATTATATTTTGACGAGAACACTATACTTTGTTGCAGGTATATATGCAAGTAGAGGGGGGGGGGGGGGGGGATCACATTATTATTACTACAGCAAACTGCTTGTGAAATAATAAAGAAAGAAGATATTTTGAAGAGTTTACCTAAATAGATGTAGACTGTGCTCTTCAAGATTTGGTTCCAACTTTTCCCAAACTTCTTGCAGTTGTTTCTTCACCTCTTTGTTTTCCTCAGTACCTGTGAGAGGAAACCAAAATTAATGGTGATTTTTTTTCCCCAACATATAGAAATCACCCCCAAAAAAGGGATCCAACCCCCCCCCCCCCAAAAAAAAAATGGTAGGGAAAGTTGTCAGTAGAATTCAGTGCTTTATTTTGAAATACAACAAGTAGGGAATTATTAAATACACTTGTGATCTATTTCTGGCTGACCAACACAACTTAAAATATTGTAATTTCTTTTATATTTCCAAACAATGTACTCCTCTTTGATACATTAATGCTGTGCATTCTTCTTAGTGTTATTCTCGTAAAGCTGAAAGAAACTGTCAATATCACTCTAAGGTAGCTCACATTAAATTCTGTGAGTAAATTTCAGAATGATTTCTAATTCTGGTCTGATGGTGGTTACAACACGTTTTGTCCGACTTTCCATCCGGGTCGATTTACAAATACATAGATTTTTTATTTTTTTTTTCATAACTGGGCTTCAGAGTCAGAGGAATATTTTTACCATGGTAATAAACCACTATTTATGAACTTTAGCAACAAATATCTAATAACAACACTTGTCAGTTCTCATATTGATGTATTCAGTAGTACACAAGAAGAGACACCATGGAAAAGACACCAGATAGCAAACTGGGTGTTGCTGTGTGGGGTTTGGTTTGTTGGGGGGAGGGGGAGGGTATGGGTGTTGCTGTGTGGGGTTTGTTTGTTAGGGGTATGGAACCAAGTACTTGTTTAGGGTATAATTTAGTGTTTCAAGTTTGTGTAGCAGGTTTGGAGGGCTCTGAATTTCATTCTGTAATATTCTATGGGTTTCTGTGTACAAAAAGAAACACTAGCCAATGTATAGCAAATTGACCATTTTTGCAAAGCAACTCTCCCTTTGCGGTAACGGATAAATTATTCCCCTGCTGTTTTTGGTATAGAACAGATAGAGTGCTGGTAATAAATTATGTACTGTAATGTAAAACTCACCCTGTGTCCTGGCAGCCCTAAGCTTCCTCACAAATCTTCCCCTAAGGATACTGGTGAGCTTGCTGAATGCTGAAATCTGTTCCTCTGATGGTTCCCTGTATTGAAGGAAGTCATTAAAAGTTAATATTATCATGGGTAACTGTGATGATAAAAGAATGCGTTTGTAAAACATCACTGTTTGTCCAAAGAAAAGAAAAGAAAAGAAGAGTGGCTCTGTGTACTGGAAAATTTAGATATTAAAGTTTAGACATTTTTTAGGAAATTTAGATATTTAAATTTAGAAAATGTAGATATGACATAAATAATGTAATTAATCTGTGAACATAATCAAAAGTCGTGACAAATTACCTGATGTTGTAATTTTTCTTGATAAATGACAGCCTGCCGATGCAAATGGACCCCTTGGCCACCCTCCTTCAAATTATTGCAACCGGACCCCCTCCCCTCCCCTCCCCCACCCCATTAAATAGACCCATGCAACTCAGTTATTTTCATGACGTACGAGATTGATTTAAAACAAAACAGATCAGAAATTTTGCTCCACGATTACTGAAATAACATCTCAGAGCTTATACTATGACGATAAATAAAACAGAGTATTATTTTACACCTTAAATAAAGACAACTGACGGTAAAAAAAAAAACACAAAACAACAATAAAAACAATAAAAACAGGAAAACTATAGAAATATTACACACTCACCAGTTAGCCATTGTTTCTGGGACATCAGCTAAGGAAAAAATAAAGAAAGAAAGAAAGATGTTAAACTTAGGCCATTACACCAGTTTGTCCAGCTTTCAACGATGACATCACTGTTTCTATTGACAAATATTTGATATCTTTTCTCAAAACCAATTGCCTTCAGCCAATCTCTATTGACAAATATGGATCACCCAACATTCAATGTTACCATGGAGAACAATCATTGAAAATATTTTCCTTTGCAAGTTTTACTTTGGAAAATTCAAATTGCTTCGGCCAACAACAGATATGTCAGAGTGTGAAGAAAGACTACCTTAGTGTAAACCGAGTATAAAAAAAAATATTATTGACAAAATAACTTCAAACACAAATGTACAAACCATCAAACCATCAAACACAAAACGATGCAGAATTTACTTGAAAGCGTGAAGGAGCTAGCATTTTTTACAAGTTTATTGAATTGCCTCACATTTCCAACAGACATATTAAGATTATTAATTTTGCAACAAATTTAATATGTACTCATGGTGTAATCTTGTACTCCTATTTTGAAATAGGATGTTTTAATGTACACATTTTTTTCATCTTGAAATAGTGAAAATACTTAGGTTTTGACGTGCACAAAACTTGCTATAAGTAGCAATTTTTGTCCATTTTGGCAAATATTTTTTGGTCTACTGTAACAGATCATTTTTCCCTGACTGATAACATATTATTATTAAAGAATACAGCTTACATTTCCTTGTTTTCCCAGATTTTCTTGAGGCTCCAGTTGCTGCAAAAAGCAAAAAACAAGGAAAAGATGGGTTGTGTTGTTATGTGGATGGACATGAAAATCTTATGATAGTGTATGTTACAAAATATCTCTAAGCTGATCACCTCAAGACATTGACACCACTTTTTTTTAAGGTGGGGTGGGGGAGGCGTCTCTGGGGTTGGAGTGGGGGTGCTGAGAAGGGCGATGATTATTAAGATATCACTAACTGTTATAAATACACGCTCCTAGTGAAACTAAAAATATGAAGAAAAAAAACCAACATACTTTACTGTCGCATACGCGAGAGCTTCAGCCCTTTTTAGAAATATCCTCAGGCAAATCTCTTCATTTAAATCAAGTTTATTTCAGGGCAGGGGTGGGTGAGGAGTGGGGGTGAGAAGGGCGAGGATAATTAAGTTATCAATAACTGTTATAAATACACGCTCCTAGTGATACTAAAAAGATGAAAAAAAAAAACCCAACATACTTCACTGTCACATGCCCGAGAGATTTAGCCCTTTTCGAAAGTATCCCAGGCAGTTTGTCAGAGAGTACATACCAACATCCCCTGGGGTAGTTGAACATTAAATAGACTGAAACATACAACCTTTGACCTGTTGTATGATTTTGAATGAACTATTCATACATACCAGGTCTGCTGCCACCATGTGATATTCCGGTTATATTCCGCGTGGTAGCGTCAAAGTTAAACACCCTCCATGCAAAGGCCATTCTCGTTGTGAAGTTTGTACCTAATACGTCTCTCAAAGTGGAATACAACGCTTCTCTGAAAATCTGGTAGCAAAATAAAAACAGCAAGTGAAGCTAACATTAGGGTTCTGTCAACAGAACAGTTATCATACATGAAACATTTTTTCGAGGAGGGCTGATAAACTTCATTTTCAAAATATTTCCATAACATTTTGTTTTTAAATATTTTGTGTATTTCTATTAAAAGTGGGGTAGGGGTAGTGAACACATTCTCCAACCACAAAAGAGTCACTTTTGTCATTTTTTTGTGGAAAACCATCTCTTTTTGACTGTTTGCTGTTTTTAATAGACCTCAAATCTACCCATTGGAGAATCTTTTGTAAAAAAGGACTGTTAGAGCTTTGACCAAATACCATCAAATTGAGATGAATAATATTCTAGTCATAAATTTCTTTGCTTCATTCCATTGTTTTATAATTTCCCAGTCAGTTTTAAATTGTTCATTTACTTACATGTCAGATTTAGTAAGAGTATAATGAATGAATAAAAAATCAATATAAACTCAAATAAAAGACCAAAAAAATATAGAGATTTATAACATCTTCGCCATGTATCAAAATATATTTGTCAAGGTTGTGACAAAGCAAAAACAAATTTTGAGCAATATCAGCGAGTTATATCTAATAACTTTTTCCAGCATTCACAAAGAGAAACAGTATTTTGTTAAACTGGGATATTGTTTTTTGAGCCTTCAATAATCCTAAATCATGACCGACACTGCCACCACACTGGAAACTGCAGGCTGCCATTTGTGATTCCAACTCCTGCTTATGTAGCACTTTTTTTGGGTTTTAACTAAACTCTGATGGAAGCTTACTTCATAATTCTGCCAGTTTTCCTTCCTGGATCTCCTCACAGGCTGATACGCATTTTCCAACTCTCTCATGGCCTGTTCCCAAAGCTCAGCATTATCAAACATATTGATGGCATTTTCTAAGCTCCTCATTATGGTCATGGCGTGGTCCACAAATCGGCAACTCTCCTGAGGCAAGAAAAGTTAGCAGCGATTAAACAAAGATTTACAATATGCCAAATAGCAGTTTAGATGACTCTGAGGTTTGCCTCTCATAAAATACCATGGTTCCAATGTCCAAACACTGCTATAGACCTTTACACTTGTACACCAACCTGACCATTCGGCAAGGTATTTTGCGATGCGATACTGGAAAAATTGTTCCCTGATACCTACATATACACACACCAACAAAAAACGTTATAGTAATAGTTAATGAATGACAGTCAACACTGAAGGCAGTTATTTAAATTCACATATATACAACCATATAAGTGGAAAACCAAATAGCAGAAAAGATGGAGATTTAAACCCCCACCCACCCACAAAAATAGAACAAGAAGACACCCACTCATACAAGCATACGTGTATCTCTCAACTAAGTTTTACATCATTAAAGTACTATCAAAATATGAGCAGACATTAGCAGGCAATTCTATGAAACCCTGTCCAATATCAGCTAAAACAGAGAGGGAGGGAGGGAGGTTTTGGCAATGCTTACCTTTGTTAGATGTTGCATCACAGTCTCTTCATCACCAAAGACAAACGGCACACGCGAACAGAGATGGATGTGGTACCCCATCGGTGCTGTCATCATAAATCGTAAGACGTGACGTCTGAAAAATAGAGGGCATAGAGATCTATCAACTCTTGACTTCCCTAAAAAAAGTAATGTTATTATATACGTTATTTTCAAACAAATCGTTCCCTGGAAATCAATAAACTGATGATGAGAACAACTTACCCTGGTGGTAACGTCAAGGCAGCCACTTTTGTAGAGGTGGTCCTGATTCTCAATAGAGGCTGTCCCACCACCAAACTCTTCCAAGAGTAAGGCTCAGCTACCAACAGACCGGGTGGCACCGGTGTGATTGGCAGGTCCGGCGGTTTGGTTACAGGAGCTAAAAAAAAAATAGATATGGTTCTTTTTTTGTTATTTTGATATCGTCATTCTGTTTATTCCGCCAGTTTAGAAACATTTTGATTTCTGCAAACCGATGGATGGAAGATTCCAAAACTTGCTTCATTCATATAGTGCACATGGTAATTGCTAGTTACGTGATAGGACGACTGGATAGGATCAGTGCCAGTCGTTTTTTGTAATGATGAATGGATAACTATAAGACTGAACTATATGATATAAATCTCATTGCAATAAAATAACAATGATGGAGACTTATGTTCTCTGTGATGAATGTTACTTAAATTTTCTTTGCCGTTTGGTTTCTTTCAAGGGTTCCGAATTTATTGATAAAAATAACAAATATGAATGTGGAAATGTGTGAACAAAACTTAGAATTACTAGTTGAAAAAAAAAAAAAAATTGGAATATCAATTAAATTCGGAAAATAGCATCTACTCATAATGCCCTTTTCAGACAATCAAATTCCTCCTCACCTTCAGCAATGCTGCTGGACCCAGCGATGGACTCATTGTCCTTCTGTTTCTCTTGTTTATCCCTGTGACTGTGAGACGTCTTTGGAGGTTCGGTGCTGGGCGGATCAAACCAGCGAGACAGGGATGAGTAGGACACAATTATTTCAGATGACTCAAGGTTGTCAACGACTGAGACATCACATTAAGGAAAGTTAAAGTCTAAAAATGTGATTTTAAAGGTATGCTGTATTGGCTCCAAATATGCCAGATTTTCAAATATGGTCAGCTTTGGTCAAAATTCTTAAACTATTTTTGATATCACCCAGGAAGGAAATTTACCTCACTGGGACATTCAAACATCATGTGTGTTCATTTATAATTTCTGAGGACAATTTGGAGACACCACTTCCAGAATGATGGCCTGATAAAAAGTTTGAGTCACTCCAAGATTAATGTATGTCGTCCAGTTACAGAGTTGTTGAAAATTGACAATTCATAATCATGGACGTTAAAATATGAATCTAAGAGACTGACTTCGGTCAGCTTGCGGTTTTGATAGGCCAATGAGGCTTCTTCCCGAGTTCCTGCTTGCAGGAGGATCTAAAACACATACATATATACATACATTTATACATAACCCTTTTTGTACAAGCAATGACTCACAAAGACAGTGAGACTTAAGACTAAATCCTGTCTCAATTTGTTTCTTCTTTTTTGGTGCTTGGAACAGTACTTAAGTGTACTTAAGTGAGTCTGTACTACTCTACATGATCCAGGGTTATGACAATACACATGCACAGTTGGAATATTGAAATAAGAGAAAGTACTTTGGCTTAACCTTTAAGTTCACGTAGATGTGATTTTAGGTGAAAGGATACACAAGTACTGTTGGGGTCTGTCTTCAGTCGAGCTCTGACACGGAAAGAAATGAAAGTAAAGAAACGGAATGAGAAGAAAAATATTAAGCACAATCGAATGAAAGAAGTCGCTTTATATCACAATTTATAAAAAGTTCAATCAAATCAATTCAACCAATTCATTCAAGTCAGTTCAATCAAACCAGCTCTTCAAACAATTTTACTTTGCAAAATACAACTTTGACTAACGTCATCAAAATTTGCGATGAAATAAAATCATTTGTCACTTTAAATAGTTACACGTTTTCAAACAGTACAGTCAATGCATTTTGACTTGCTACCAAGCAACACTATTTCAGACAAGATCTTTTATCAATCAGCATAAAGAAAGTTAAGAAATTTGAACTTTTGTAAATTACTTATTCGATAAAGCAATTTTATTGAGGGAAGCAGTGCTTCTGTACTGAGCAGGACTACCCTAATTAAAGATGACAATAATAAAAAAAAATGAAAAAATTGAGGAATTCAAGGAAACTCTTGCACCCCACATTATTTGGTGACACTCACATGATACTGAGGCGAAGGGCTGAAGGGTATTCTTGCTGGTGTCTGTGCAGTAATGGAAGCACTTGGGAAGGGACCACCTGGGGCAGCCGATCTTTTGCTTCCAGTTGGTTGGCTCACCTGAAGTCATGTAAAAATAGAGAGGATGCAGTCCTAAAATGTAGGCTAAAAGCTATTTACACTTTTAAAAAAGATGATAGTTATATCCAAAAGTAATAACACCTACTTTTCTTGAAACAGAGAAACAAAAGTCCCTACACACAGTCACTCTAGTAAAATGTTAAAAAGTTTTCCATTGTTGTTGATGTGGTATCATGTAGAAAAAAAACCACGCCCCCCTTCCCCCAAAAAACACAACCCTTTCCCTCCCGCCCATAAAACAACCCCATCCATCCCCCTCCAAAAAAAAAAAAAACAGGCAAAGGTACAGAGTTATTGAAAAATTGCAAAACAAGATAGTAAATGCTGTAACCGTTTCTGGTCTCCATAAAATTGTTAGTTAAAGAAATGAAAGTAAAAGCAATGAGTAGTTGTGAAAGATGGGTTTGGTGTTTAGTAGCGAGAAGGGCGAATTAACCTACAGCTTCGAGGAGAGATTCTACGGTGACACTGTGCTTCACACGAGCAGGAGCCGACTATTAGAGAAGAGAGAGAGAGACGGGGGAGGAAGAAGCAGGAGAAGAACAAACAGTAAGAACAGTGCAAAAAATGAGAAACAAATCTAACAAGTTCACTGGAGTGACAAACTTTCCAATGTTCTGTGTGTATATCTTGTACATCAAGCAGGGATGTGCCCAGGATTTCCTGAGTGCTGGGTATACTGATCACCATCCTGGGGGAGGGGTCTAATATTTTTGAAGGTGCTCAGATGCCAAATGCTGGCACTTGTGTAGCTTTTTAAGCACATACACAAGTACTAGTTTTGCTAACAATTTACATTTTTAAATTTTTTTGGGTGAATATATTACGTACCTGGTAAAAATTATTAGTTTGTTTCAAAGAGATTTTACAAGGGACCGATTGAGAGCCGTAAGTAATGTTTCTCACATGCGCAACTGATGCATTATTAGTCTGTATGATTTTGGCATAGGCTAGGCCCAATTTATGTTGAATATATTGTTAGGAATGTTGGGATTTTAGATGAAAATAGTGCTGGGCAGGATTCACGATTTTTAAGACAGTGCTGGGCGGTAATTTTATGTTTGATAATTGATATTCTCCTAAGGTTGGATATGGCCTCCCATGCTAACTATTGGGAACCCCTGCTGTTCTTGCTCAGAAAGGTACAACTGCATGGAGCAATGTCGGATTTCAAAAATATATGCATTTACTCAAACTCTTTTGTAGCAATGTAGGCTATATGAGTATGTGGGTCTTGATATGAAGACAGTGAGGCTTGTTTTGAATGTAAATAACATGAATGTTTAAACTGTTGTAGCTTAAGTACGAGAGGTGTCACAAGCACATGTCACAAGCATGTGACATGTGACGAGAGATGTCACAAGCAAATACAGCTGCTTTCAAGTACATGTGACATGTAACAGCAAGCGAAGTAATTCTGCTATTAACAAGGGAAAAGGGCAACTGCGCCAAATCAACGTTAAACAAAGTCAAATACATCAAAAAAGATAAAACAAGTTACTAAAAAATACAAACGTGACGACACACGTGCAGATATAGAGAATACAACGTTCGGTTACATCAAAACAGTGGGATCAGTTTTAAACAAAAGTTTAGTATATTTCATGGGGGGGGGGGGGGCACACATGGTTTACACTTTGTTTCTACACAAACCTGCTGTTTTGTCCACACCATATTCTCCAATTTCTGTCATAGCAGCAATAAGTGAAAACAAAAAACGGCAGAGCGAACAAAAGATTAACGAAAAGAAGGTGCTTTGTTTACTTTTTTTGTTGGAAAACTGTTTTTTTCCTTCACTTATATATTTGTTTTCTTCACTTATATTTGAACTAATCTTTACAAAAGATATGCAAAATGGAATTGGAAAAATAAAAAAAGTTACTGAACCATATATCTCAATATTATATAAAAAAAATTCTCATCAAAATAGTACCTGTTGCAACTTATTACGTAATTAATTTGAATGAGCAACTTTAATTTAAATCACAACTTAGTATCACAAGCAACATTATAACAAGTATTTTATCTTACCTTCAGGTCAGAATACTTGTGGTTGGTAGGGTATGTGTTAGGCTTGTGGAAAATGTACAATGTCCTGAAAATGAAGAGAAATATGTAAAGAGAAAACAATAATTAATTAATTGACATACATTGACGGACTCCACAAGGAAGTGCATGATTTACGATTTAGCTATATAAATTTACAATTTTGACGAAGGGAAAGAAACGGCTGAATGCTAAATAGAACATAAATTAAAATAGAAGTATTCTTGTAGATCAGACTCACTTGAAACATTTACAGAAATCTTCAAAATCCATCCAGATATCTTTCTTCATCGGTTCCAAGTCCTTTCTATCGATGATGATCTCAGGCTGGGTTTCCCCGTCAGGCAATCCATCCTCTCCGATTCCTGAACGGGAAACAACATCGGTTGTCATGGAGACCGCATCATCTCCTTCTGTTGGCTTGAGGGTGGTGTCTGGGATAGGGATAATGATGACAATGATGATGCTGATATGAGTAGCAGATGGAAAATGAAGGGTGTGGGGCAGCTTTAAAAAAAAAGGTCTTTCCTTTGTTTTCATCTTTTTTTATTTCAGACAACTGGTCTAAGAGCCTGGTACGATGGATTCATACATATATGAAGTTATCTCCTCCATTTATCTAGGTTTAAATGAGTACGATGTGTTAGGAGCATGATGTGTAAGGAGTAAGGAGGTTTGAAGGGGCATATAATTGGTACAAAGTTGGGGGAAGAAGGGTGTGGGTTGAAATTCTTAGGAGGCACATAGGAGCACGGTGCCTTATAAACAAAGCCAAGGGAAGAAAGGTATGAGCTGGTATTCAAATGTTACCTCCATTATATTATATGGGGGGAGCATGGTACAATGAAAACAAAGCTGAAGGGGGGGTGTGTGAGGTACTGTTCAAGTCCCCCCCTCTTTCATAATGGATTTTAAATGAACATGGTGCAATGTGAACAAAACTGAAAGGTACAGGATGTGGAGTACAGAACATATATTTTTCCTAGTAATCCATTATTGTCCAAATTTACTACTTTTTGACTATAGTTTGATTGAATACCAATATCAGTAGCACTAACTTTTTTTCTTCTTCATATTTTATACTTTGCTAATTGTCCAAAATTTATTTCTTTTGACTCTAATTTTGATTGAAAACCATTTCAGTAGCACTGATTTTTTCTTCTTCATATTTTATACTTTGCTACTCAGGCAAAATGAGATAATTTCATGGGACGCAAATGGTTTTATGCCGAGTACATGCATCGCTTTTTAAATATGCACCTACATACTATATGATAGATTGTAACTATATGATTACTGTAAAGGGTTACCAATATAAGAGAGGGTAATGGAACTGAATAGGAGGATGTAAGAGATGTAAGGATGAAGCCAACAGAAGAAGAAGAAGAAAAGGAAGAAGAGAACGTTCCTACATATGAAATGACATGCATCTCAGACCCCATCTCTGACCCCTAACCTTCCCCTTTCTCAACAATGACCAAACTACAACTCACAAAAAGCAATAAACTAAAATAAAATAAATAACAGGGAATTCGGTAAGATGACCCATGCAGTGAAATTTAGTGTTGTTCAATTGCAATTGTCATGTGTCACAAAAATGTAAACTTAGCTATTTGTGTACAAGTATGGTAAGACTTGCAATCAGCACAAGACACGACATATAACATTGCCCTGCTTCCCACACCTTCTGAGAAAAAAATTAGTTCCGAACTTCCACAATCGACCCATCAATACTTTTGTCAGTCTTTTTGACGACTGGAGTCAGTTTGATGGTCCATGGACTGGCTTTAGGCAAAATTTCCTCCCTCGATATATTTATTCAATATGTGAAGATTAATATGATCCCACATACATCCAAACTACCCTTGCCCCCCCTTCCCCTTCCATCTCCCCCTACCCTCAGCCTTTATCAACAAACGTAAGTACTCCTCGCACATTTCATGAAATGTCCAGGTTTGTAAGATCACCAGAAACCAGAACACAGACAGACAGACAGAAGGCAAAGTGTAAACATTTACTCCAAAGAGTTACCACAGTAAACCACTGTACACATCAATGCAGTCAGAAACGACCCACAGCGTGGCAAGGGAAGACTTGTCCCTCTACTTTTGCCCCTTACCTTTGTTCCCCTTCTCGACGTCTTTCTCCTTAGCTTCACCTTTGCCTTTTCCCTTGCCCCCCTCTGCAGATTTATCCACTAGTGGTGCACCACCCTTTCCCTTCTTAGCTGATTTCTTTGGTGCTGGGCTGGTGCTTTTATCCTAAATATAAAAATCAAAAATCAAAATTTCAAAACTATAGAATGATAGAACGATAAATTAGTATACTTTTTGACAAGGACAATGAATTTCTTAAAAAGGATACAAGCAAGCACATCACTATGACACAAGTTAAGCATCTGATATGAAACAACAAAAAATAAATAAACGAATAAATAAATAAATAAAAAGGTGTTAATAGGAATACTCTCATCCATCATACTTGCTTGAAAAATTTATACAAAAAGAAAATTCTTTTTTAGGTATTTACCCATCTCCTGTCCACACCCCCCCCCCCCTCCCCTTCCATTACTATTTGATCAGGAAAATAAGAAGGGAAGAAATTCACTGCCACTACTTTCTGGTTACAAAACATTTTCGCCCGTACCTCGCCCTTATCAGATTTCTCCGATTTGCCAGCACTCTTTTCACGTTTAGATTGTGCCGACTTGCGTCTTTCTCTAGGAGATGAATTAGCAGTAACTGGCGGCGATAACAAATCCAACGGTTTCTGTTACGGAGAGGAAAGAGACAAACTTGAGGGTCACCTGAGAAATGGGTTCATGCACATTTGGGGTTCAAAGTAACATTTAAAAAACACACCAGCTTGCAGTTTGTAAAGAAATGTCGAAATCAGTGGTAGACATGAAATATATCTTGCAAGCCGCAGTGATTTTTTTTTTATCCAGTCCACAGGCGGGGTGACACTGAAGTTTGTTCAACTCTCTCTGGGAAATTTATTACTCGATATATTACCTAATTTTTTTTCTCTCATGGTGGCCCTAGGACTGCACTTTGCACATCTGTAGTCTAGATGGTTGCTGCTTCAGAATTTGTTCAAAAGTCAAGCAGAAAAGTTTTGTTGGAATATAGAACACCGTTACATCATGTAAATGACAGCATGTTACACACACCCCTCCTTTAATATCGCTCACCTGAGTCTCCATAGATTCCTTTGGTACTTCCTCGGTTTTCTCTTTGTCTTCCTCTTCTGCCTCGTTTGCATTTTCGTCCACTTCGGAAATTTCGTTCATCACCGCAGTGCTTGGTCTGGACCCTCCTCTTGAAAGCGAGGATTTGGGTCTTTTACTGGGAAGATTAGTAAAAGGTCATAAAAAAATGAATAAAGTTAACACAATGTTTCAACAATGGAACATGTTATGAAACCTAAATCAATGCAGAATTTTTTTATATTGCAATTTCGAGAGACCATTGCCTTTCCTTTATCTAACATTTATATTTTAAAGGTACATTAATGACGGTACTAAAAGCACCACATTATTCACAGACATGGGGGAAAACTAATTAGACATTTTATCACATCTCAATGACATTAAAACATTTCAAAGGTATGTATGTACCTTAACTATTTATTGAAGTTTGAAGATAACTTTCCATTATTTGATTTTTGGGCATAAGTTGGATGATAAAGATTACCTTTGTAGGTCATTAAATTTCTCACATAAAATATGCTATAATGGCTAAAATTGGTAATGATGAAAGAGTCTTTTAGACCTCTTTTATGACCACTCTGAGAGAAATTTTAATTACTGGGATATTTAAGGAGACCTCACTCTACTCAACATTTTGAAATTATTTCGAGGGGGAGGGGGGAGGGAGGAGGGGTAAGGGGGTCTGAACCTCCTGTAAGATAATTCCGCAAAGTTTTAGCAATTAAAAGCATAGTTAAAATTTAAATCTGGAAACAGGACCTAGGTAATCATACTTACGTTTCAGTGGGTATTGGTATCGGGCTGACTTTGTAGTTCACGTAGGGGGACGTGAGCTCAATGAACTGCTCTGGTTTCTTCACCTCTGATTCTGAAGGTAAAAGAATGTTTGCTCTTATCGTGAATGTATCATACTTATATAGTAAATAGTATACTGATACAGTTTATGTGGTATAGTATGCTTATATAGTATAGTATACAATTATAATATACTTATTAGTATACCTGTATAGTATACAATATACTTATATAGTATACCTATGCAGTATACTTATATAGTATATTATATACTCATACAGTATATCTATATAGTATATAATAAACTTACATAGTTAACCAATGTAGTATATTTATATAGTATATAATATACTTTTATAGTTTACCTACATTGTATATTTATATAGTATATAATATACTTATAAAGTATACCTTTGTAGTATACTAATACAGTATTAAGTATACTTTATATAATGAAAGAAAGAAAGCAGCAAAATATTAGCTTTTCATAAGATTTGAGCTTTGAAAAGTAAGATAGACTGTTAGAAACAACTTCTTTTCTTCAAAATGTAGGTTCCAGAATTGCAATGAATACATATGCAAAACAGAAAAGAATTGATATAAAGCTTACAATCAAATCTGTTTACACAAACTGTTTTTCTTGTTAATGAAACGACAACCTTTCAAACTATTTAATCACCCTGAATCATTCAAATTGTATTGCAAAACAGAGAATTAAATGATTTTATCCGGTCAAACTCACCAGACGGCTCATCGGTAGGGGTGGTTTTCTTTTTCCTGGGTCTGATCAACTTCCAGTTTGGAATCACAGGCGGAGGAGTGGGCGCAACCAGTGGACAAGAGCGGGTTTGAGTGAGCAACAGAGGGTGAGGGTACACGTGGGAGAGGCCAGCTTGACGGAGTCTCTCTGAGGCATCAGCCTGCAAAAATGACAAAATGGGTTACATTTAGAGAAAATTTATTTTAATTTCATGTTAAACAATCAATTTTAAGTTCTTGACATTTCTGTAAGGTGAACTATTAATTTGGATAAATTTAACATGATTACTTACACTACATTAATTTGGATAAATTTAACAATGATTTCTGGTAAAATGTATTGTTTGTAATAGTTTCATTTTTACAAAATAAACTGACGTCACATAGAGTAATTTACTATCATTTCATGTTTTTCCTATGATCGTAACTTTCTTAAAACTCTTTGGTCAAAGGATGATGGCTTGTCCAGGAAGATAACTTTTTTCAAGGGTGCAAATGTTTATTGTCGTGGACTAAGCCAGGGGTGGGCAACTTTTTTGAATGAATGGCCAGATATAAGGAGTGAAAAATTGACTGGGCTGCACCTCACCAACGACCTGTTGTTGATTTCAAACCTTTGATTCCGAGGACTTTCAAGCAATAGGTGTGTGTACTTAATCTGTATTCACAAAAACATAATGTCAATGCCGATAAATTCTAAGCAGCTAGCTCGTTTTATGTGATGATGTAAAATAGATTGTTTTTTTTCTTTTCTTGACACATCTCACGGACCGCAAAAAAAATCACTGGCGGGCCCATGTGGCCCGCGGGCCGTAGGTTGCCCACCCCAGGACTAAGCTAACATGATGCTGAAAACAAACTTGCTGGAGAAATCCACTAATGATGAAAAAAATTTGGACAAAACATGAAGCAGTTTTGAAATTAAATTTGAAGCAACTGGTCGCACATTAATATTTCTCTGGACCCCCTTCCCTTGAAATGTACTCACCATTTCTCCCAGAACCGAGACCCTCACAGGAACTTTAGGAGGATGAACGTAACTAACAAATACTGCGACCTGTGGGTGATCCGGTATAGGGGGAGGGGGTGCTTCTTTATCTATGAAAGAAAAATGTAGTAACAATGTGTGAAAATTTAACTACAAAATGCTGACTCTTCACCCTTTTTTGGCCATGAAAGAGAGGAAATATTAATGATTCCAAGGAACATGTTTTTGTACTCTTTGACACAATTTGCCTTCAGAGTTAGCAATTAGCTGTTGTAAGGGTATCTGACGCCAGCGAATATTTTTTAAATATCAAAAAGAAGAAACTATAACTTAACGATGAAAGGCATAAATATACATTTTGCTTTCAATGACTTGATGACATTTTACCATTGCCTTAATAAGCCATTTTTCAGTACACAGGTAACACAACATGCCTTATTCAAAATCTTTGCAAATAACAAGCTTTCACGCTCCTGAAATTTAATTCAACTAAAGGTTCTGGTTTTCAACGCCATTTTGTTTTTAATGTAAAAAGACAGTGGCAGTTCGTTGTAGGAACTTATTATTTTTTCTTCTAATCACTTAAAACTTTCCACACTTACAACACTTACAAGTCCTTAGCTCTTTGAAATTCAATAATACTTCTGTTATTAAAACGTTTTGGGAGACTTTACTCTAGTCTAGGCTTAGGTGACCATTGACATGCAAGTAAGACACAAATCAAATGCAGATCATAACAATTTCAATGAAAAACAAACAGGTGTTAGTGTTAAGATGAGACAAGTAATGTCCATGCATCATGCAAAAAACTTCTCTACCAAAAAGGGAAAAAAAAAATGAAAAATATAATTATTTTAATAAATTACCAATTTAAGCCTGAACAACCCAATCTAATTGAACTCACACAGCTTTAGATACACCCCCTGGCAACCCCCAACATCACTTTTCAAATATAAACACCCAATTAGTCATCGCAATCAGCCAATAGAACTAAAGATTTATTAAAATGTAACACAGAAAGTAAGAGAAACAAAAGGAAGAAAAGAAAATCACACATTCAAATTATTTTGTTATTTCACCAGAATGGAAATTCTTCTTTTTTTAGCTTTGACAGCAGAATTATAGCCAAGATATCTGAAAATTTGTTTGTTTTTTCACAAAGCGATTCAAGACCAAACAGATAACGTCCACATGCAAACTATGCATGCCGGAGCTAGTGACAACAAAGTTGTAAAACAATGTCACATCATGCATCATGCAAATTCATGTCACCAAACATGCATATTCATGCTTCTTTTGTCGTGTGACTACATGCTGTGACAAACCTATTGGTGATTCAGGATCTGGGGATACTGGTGAAAGGGTTACCATGGAAATGAATATTTAAAATAAAAATTAAAATTAAATTAAATGTTCATTCCAAATTAAGTGGATTGAGTGCAAAAAAAAGAGTATAAAAACAATAAATAAACAAAGCTTGATAAAACAATGGTGCAGAAAATATGACAAGGTATGCATTTTCAATGTTTACAACTTCTACTAACGAGAATTAAGGAATGCAACAAATTAAATGTGCCTTCAAGTTGATTAGGGTGCAAAACATTCGACAAATGCGTGTTCTTCATTTACAAGGGCTAAAACAAGTACCTATTGTAAAATCAAAGCCATTGCAGTGTTTTTTTATTTTCATGCAAAGAAAAGAAAGACATATTATTTTGATTCTGTAAATCTAAAAACTTAACCTTGAAAATAAGTGTTTTCTACTTAAAAAAAAACCTTGAAAATAAGTGTTTTCTACTTAAAAAAAAAAAATCTGCTACACCAGAAGAGAAATTAAGAGTTGTGGTAACAAAATACATTTTTTTAGCAGCATTCATTTCACCACCGTGCCTGTATCTTCACTTTAAATTTTGGATAATTCTGAGGACTTCAGAGCATATCATCTCTGGAAGTTTCACTCTGGGAACTGCTCCAACTAAACTCTGATATGGGGCAACTTCACATTCCTTACGAAAGATAAAGTAAGACAATATTTTCTTACGTTTATCTTTATCTTTGTCTTTGTCCTTCTTCTTGTCTTCCTTGTGATGACTACTATCTTTTCCACCTTTTCCTTCTTTGTCTCCTTTTTCAGCTGAAAAAAATTAAGACATTTTGAGTTTAATTTCACATTTTTGAGTTCCCTAGCGGTAGTAACATTGCCTGCCATTTAACTTTCACAAGCTAGTCCAAGACCAAAACATAAAAAAAAATTATTGATTTTTTTAATCACTATCTATAAGTCTGGAAAGCAGTGCACAGCATTTCCAGAAAACCTGGAATACTTTTTTTTATTTATTTATTTTTGTTCTATAAGAACATAAGTCTGACATATGACATAGAAGGAGATAAGAAACAAAACTTGTGAAAGGAAGTGTACTAAAAAACCCTATAGGGCTTGTCGGGTAGTGACACTCCCTGAAAAAATACAGAACTTCACAATTAGAAAAGAGAACCAAATGAACAAAACAAACAGAACCACCCCTTCCTCTCCCTTCCCACACCCCCCCAGTTTCATTTCGCAGTTCTAGTACATGTTGATGAAGTACTTCCTCCAAATTGTTGTCAAAATTGTGAAATTATGCTCAAAGTTGCTAAATAAGTGTCAAACCTACCTTCCTAGACAATGCGTTTTGACAATTAAATGGCCAAGTCAAGATAAAATACTGATTTTTTAGAAAATGGAGGACTCTCTGAAGTCTAAGGTGAGCGCACACAAGTTTTGAGAGGATGGCACATAAATATACATTATCTAAGATGAAACATGAGAGGCCATTATTAAATTTTCTGGTATATTGATTACTATGGCACATTCCAAACCAAGCCAAAAAATTTTCTTTCATTTTTCAATCATTTAGCAAGGTTTACTTCCTTGGAATACAGATTACATTCCTCTGTGATGCTGATGTTACTGTGTATGCCTCTTATCAGAATTCTTGAAGCTGAGTCCAACCCCACACCCCCCTCCCCCCACACCTACCCCCATAGTCCTGCTCAGCTCTGTAATGTTTACACTCACATTTGCTCTCTCTGTCCTTCTCCTTGCCAGCTTTCTCTTCCTTCTTGGCATCTTTCGACGAAGTCGAATCGTCCTGTTTGCCATCTGCCTTGCTCCCGTTGTCTGTTTTTCCTTCTGCATTTTCTCCGACCATCTCGGGCAGCTTGAACTCCGGTAAGAGCTCCTTGACTAAGTTCCAAACTTTCTCCAAGTGTCCATATCTGTCACAAAACAAGATGTTT
>KN890419.1:0-14935 GCA_000934455.1 Apostichopus parvimensis
TTAATGTTTAAAGCTTAAGCGTCTGGGGAAAAAAAGATTGACATGTGACTGATCATGTCTAGCTTGTCACATCACGTTTAGCTTGTCACATCACGTTTTTCGACAGTTAAATCCCGCTATAGGTATTAAATTTGTGATCACTTTGACAGCTCGTATGTTAACATAGAATTGTTAAATATATACAGTAATCAGTAAATGGTAATACAGTAAATGGTGAAAAGAGAATAAAGCCTGTGAAAACAAGAAAGTTGTGTATGTTTTATTTCTTTTGTTTTTGTCCAGGAAGTTTTACTCTGATGTCTCATAGCAGAGTAGGTTGTCCTCAAAGTCGACTAAAAGAGGGAAAATCTGATTCCACCAAGATGCAAACATGTTTAACGCATAGAGCACCTTTGGGAGCAAGCACCGATCCAGGGAAGAAACAATTTAAATGCAAATATTTGAACTGTAATAAAGTGTACGCCTTTCAGGCCAACTGTTATCGACACGAAAGATCTCACCGCGCCCCTAGGGCACACGTGTGCGTTATTTGCGACAGGGGCTTTTACCGTAAAGATGAACTGGCTAGACATCTAGAAGCACACAAAAGAAAATTCGCAAGAGTTGAAAAGCAAACAACTGTAATGCATACACGTTGATGACCCAATTTCTTGCCCCTTATTTTTCATCCCATTGTTCAGGTAAAAAAATGGTTTTTAAAAAAGCTAAAGGTTAGCATTTAAGTTTTAAGAATCAAAATAGTTATACATTTTGCTGTCAGTATTTGAATTAATGTATTCTGTATCCCAGCATATTGCCAAGTATATGTAGCGTTCTTCAATAGTATAAAACAGTAATTCATCAAGAGGTACTTGATAGACACTGGTATGGAAGGAGTAATCGTTATAACAAAGTTTTAAACTGTGCCCATATCCACCCAGAAAAGGGCACTCAAGGAGCAGTGATCTAATTGTAGTCTTCGGCAGGATGTACATTCACTACCCTGAATAAATTGCTACATTGCAAATAAATAGATTTTTGCAACCAGCTCCTTTTTTCAATAGCAAATAATTTTACCTAAACAATTTTATATATAACTGGGCGCAAGTCCCTTGAGTAAATCTTGTTCGCAAGATTAAAATCCTTTGTCAAAAACCTGACGTCACCCAATTTTCCTCACCCTTCTCTCGCTAAAATGCGTAGGAAATGTTCTTACTTTCGTAATATAGAAGGAAGTGTGTACGGTACTTATAGTTAATAGAAACACACTTTCCATTCGGTATGGTGTACCCTTAAAGCTTTGCTGAACTGTGATATGGAAAGCATATATCGGTTTCAATAATTTTATGAATGAGGAAATTGAGGAAGGTTACAGAATGGGTGACCTCATTTCCACCGATTTCGTACATCGATGTAAAATTGCAACCTACCGAGCTGTAAGTTTCACTTATTATAACTGTAGTGTGTAAACTGGGTTGTAATAAAAGAATCGTGCGAACACATTAAACATTTCTTGAAGGAACTGATCTGGGCTTTTTCCTTACCAGTGCTGTATCGTCGCAAATAATGGCGATGTACAGATACATATTATGACATTAGATTACATTAAGAGTCATGGAATGCGTCAGGTTGGATGACATGAACTGAGTAATAATTTTGTTTTAAACCGTATTCATGATTTCTTATAGCTATTTATTAGCAAATAGTGAAGTTTCCTCACAGTTTGTCATAAATAGGTCATGAGCAATCTGTTGAAAGTTCACAATTTGCTGCAAAGAAACATGTTGTTACAGTACTTCAATTATCATGAAAAATTGTCAATTAGGAAGTTCTTAATATACTTTTAGGTCAACCACAAACCAAATATAACTAAAATAATACGATAAAATAATAAATAAATAAATACTGTAGATATATACATTTGTGAAGATACAGGTCGGTCTAATTACATGCACACAAGGACAAACTGAGGGTGATCTGGGCCATGGGCAAAATTGTCATTGTGCCCCCCTCCATCTGTGGCATAGCAAGCAATAAAAAAGGGGTTCCTGAATCCTCTCCTAAGACGTGTCTAGAATTACCAAACTTCTCACATGGATAAGGCCCACAATATTTTAGCAAAAAATATACAAAAATATCTCATAACTATATCCAATTTGATTAAGAGGGTGAAAGGTAGTGATACCCTATCGGTCTAGGCATTGCCCGATTACCCTACGTGGCAGTCCTCCCCTGTAGGCACATTATACTTCGGGTCAAGTAAGGTTAGAAACCCCTCATATTGCTAAAAACCAAACCAAGAAAAACAAAGAATGAGAAACTGCTAGAAAACGAAAGATGACAAAATGAAAAGTTTGTTTCTGATAGCAAAATCGACCTGTGTGTGTAAATTTATGTTTGACTTGGTTTGAATAGGTCCGAGATGAATGTGTGATATTTCTTACTTTCTTATTATTGTTTAGGAACTTATCATCCAGAGGGTTTCACCATCAATGAGGGTTCCCATCTTCTTAGCAAGCAACAGGAGGTCTTCGTCTCTGACTACGTTCCCCAAAACACAGGCCGCACCACTGCCGCCAGTACCTCCCCCGTGGGCGGCCCAAGGAAGAATTTTGTTAGGAAGAAAGTCCGTTATTGTTGCGAGTTTTGCGATAAAACTTACACGAGTCTGTCCCACTGTCAACGGCATGAGAGAACCCACTTAGGAGTTAAGCCACATCAGTGTCACATATGCTCTCGGGCATTTCACAGAAAAGACGTGCTCAAGAGGCACATAAAGACCCACTTTTGAAAGAACATTGTACCCCTGTACGTGATATACAACCTGTAAAGTTTGGATATTCTGAACGGAATATAATTTATAGAGAGACACCCTTTTGTTATGTTACACATCCTGTAAAGATGACTCATTCATTTCAAACCTGTAATGTAACTTTTTAGCTGCTTGTTTGACTGTTATAAATGTTTTGCTGAGTTTCTTGCCATGTGAAAAGAAAACACTCAAAATTTTGCCATTCTTTTAAAAATCAAACTATGTTTCCAATGTGCTTGCCAGGAACATTAAGACACTTTTTTGGGGGGAGGACTATCTTGTAAATGTTCAAGAATTCTTTGAACTGTACCAGCCTAATTCAATGTAGTTAAATGTTGCTATGGTATACTTAGACGATTGATACGGGAGGGTTCGTTCAATTCTTGCCTTGTAAGATATTGCTCAAATTTGTGCTAATCTTGATAAAAGTAGGTATTAAAGTGACTTCTGTTAGGTCCTGTGTCTATACAGTATTACTCCCTGGCACTGATGCTTTAATTGGACAATTAGAGTTTCAGTGCAGGGGAAAAGTTACAGGGTTGTGGGTGGTAGTGGGATTAAACACTGTTGACTACTTTTAAGTTTATTTGCCAGCAACACTGATGAACTGATGCGGGGAATTTTTTTGGGCAGAAATGGAAATACTGATTCTGTATAAAGTCCTGCATCTAATCATGGTTTCTGGGCTGGAAAGTTTTAATATTGTCATTTTTGGGCAGGGGGGGTGGGGTAGATACTGTAAGACCTTTTGAAATTATAACATTAGGGGAATCAGGTTGTTTTTAAAGTGAAATCTAGGTAAATACCAAAGATGGCATGGTTCCCTTGTCTGTGTATGCCAAATATGACACATACTGTAGATAATACTATGTATCTGTACAGATCAGAAGATTGGCCAAACGCAGACTGAATGGCCACCCAATTATCCGCATCCCCGGCGCTAAGAAATGTCCAAGGGGAAATTGAATTCTTTGTGAAGATTAATGTGTAGGAAATGTACTCTTTTGTTCACGAGGCAATGCACTTTCTGTCGGATAAACAATTACAATTAAGCCTAACTTTGATAATGAGGTTGATTGGCCAACAGCAGACTCAAATTGAAATTTTGAATAATGACTATGATTACTGTACAACAACTTACTAACTGCACACACCCCAGAATAACACTGTTGCATATTGGTGTACTAAATGAATGCTTTATAGGCATTATTTCAACAGTGGTATTAAAGGGGAATGCAGTCTGCTTCATCATTAGAAAGGTTAACTCAGTTTCTTTGTCAAATTCTTTTGGTTCCCCTACCCCCCACCCCTTTATTGGCTGTTACAGTGAACTTTCATTTTTGATGGGATATCATAAGAAAATTTCATTCTTACTGGCTAGATGCATGCTTACATAATCTGATTTTCTTTAATAAAACATATGTAATTAAAGAAACTTTGTTAACTAATTAAGAAAAATCTGTAATTATTGTCATTGATGTGTCTGTATTATGTTGGCCTCAACAAGAATCCAACAAGGCTTATATGTAATTTTCAGCAGGTCTACTGTATATTATGTAGGCCTTACTTCCCAATAAGTTTTTGTTTTGTTTAACTGCTTGGGCCATTGAATGGTTAGAATGTACTTATGTTAAGATCATCCATGGGCTGCATGTGGGCCTCTCATGGGCTGCATATTTTTTGCTCAATCTTGAATGGATTGTTACTTTTTACAGAAAATTATTAAAGGGGAGGGGGGGGAGGGGAAAGAAAACCCTATAGAAAGATGACGTATGTCAAGTTTGGTGCTAGAAATTGAAAGTTGAAAACAACATGTAAGGAATTACTGTGGTTAAAGAAATTGTTATACCTAAGTTAAACCCAAACATGATGGCGATGATGGTGTTGTCCTTAAATGCAATGTTTTGATCTGGGTCGATTGAAAACTCAAAGACCGTGTCAGGTTTTCAGAGGTGCTTAATTGTCTTATACAAAGTTCTACATTAGTTTAAATCTCATATCATTTCCATTTTTTAGTCTACTGAAATGATCAAAAGTTTAATACGAGAAGTAGTTTCCTAGAGGTTCTAATCCCATTTCGCAATATCCCATGGATGAAAAGTGGGATCGGGCATGGAACGGAGAAAGAGGGAGGGAGGGACACCAAATTAATGTAGATTACACATATAAAATAAGTTGATGTTTGACAATTAAACATCTGGACACTACTGTTTTCACTTGTAGAGCAAGTTTGTAAAAATATATATATTTAGTGATTATCTTTTAATATCACTTTGTGCGTTTAACTATCAAGTTGTGTCGCTTGTGAACTTTCTGAATTGAGTCCCTCATGGAATCATCTTGCTACTTGGCTAGTCCTCTGTTGAACATGATTACCTCTGTACATTTGAAGTTTGCCAAACCACATACACCTTTGTTTAAGTTTGCTCAACTTCTGACCAAAATGGGAAAACATTTGGAGTTACTATCTCCACTCTTTACCTAAACGGCTTTTCTTTTCTGTCTTTCTGTTTTAGGAATGCACTTGCGCTGCACCGCGAAAGGAAATCGGAACCCGTCAGTTCCTAACCGTCAAGCTCCTAACCGTCAAGCTCCCAAACGCCCCTCGACCCAGCAACTCCCTAGTCCTAACCAACAAAACTCTCAGAGAGGGACACAAAATGTGTCTTCGACAGAGGCTGCTACCCCCTTGTACACTTGCAGCTATTGTGGCAAAAGTTATGACACCATGCACAAATGGAAAGTACACGTACGGTTTCATCAGCTTCAGGGACGTTTCCGTTGTCGTTTCTGTCCCAGAGGGTTCGCGAGATCCGGAGATCTTACACGCCACGAGCGCGTTCACACGGGGGAGAGGCCGTTCGAGTGTACCTACTGTCCCAAGGCATTCACCCGTATGGCCACCCTTCGCGAACATGAAATGATCCACACGGGTCAAAGACCCTTTCAGTGCAAAGTTTGCGGTAAACTGTTCAGGAAAAAGAGTGTTATGAATTACCACGAGAGGAATAAACATTAATGTGAAGTGGGATACAGTATCATGTTGATTGTACGCAAGTCAAACTCTTTAGACCATAAAAAGACAACTTTTCTCCTTCATATATCTCGGTAAGATCAGAGCTAACGCCCTTGCTATAATTTGGCGTGTCGTAAAGAGTCTCCGTTTTCTTTTTTCCTTGTGTAGGACCATCTTCAAGGGATGATTGGTCCGAACGATCTCTTAGGCATGGAAAGGCTTCGAGTGTTGTGGCCTGGGAAGAATGGTCTCAAAGGTCGCTAACAGAAGTGAAATTTGCCTGTAAAATTTGTGGGAAAGGATACGACTCCTTTGACAAGTTAAAAGTTCATATAAACTATCACCAGAATGCCGGGCGGTACAAGTGCGGTTATTGTAGTAAAACATTCCATTCAAAGGGAGACACGAACCGCCACGAAAGAACCCATACCGGTGAGAAGCCGTACAAATGTTCATACTGTGGAAGACGTTTCACACAGATAGCCAGCCTCCACAAACATGAAAAACATGTCCATGAAGAAATAGAATAATTTAAAGAAAACCTTTGTAGAGACAACCTTTGTGGTGACCAAAGAACCAAAGTAAATACTCTAAGATTTGTAAATTTGTAAATAAAGACAGTGGGTTGTCATTATTATATATATTTCTGGTTGGGTTTATAAGTGTCAACCCCATCTGTTGGTGCTATCACCTGTGATATCGTTGTGAAGTTTGTCAGCGAGGGGGAATGAAAGAGAATCTTAGACTGCTAGGAACCAATCTCCACTGTTCAGCAGATTCACTTACTGCTGAACAACATTTTCTGACAAGTCTGAAATTTTCTGTTTTTGTTCAAAAATTATTCAAATAGAAGATATATATAAAGTACAATAATTCATGAGAAGTAGTCCAGGTACTGTACAAGTCTCTGTTGTGACAGTGTACATAGTTCAGAATTTAAGGTGTTGATGTATTCTTGTGTTCCTCATAGCAATTAAAGCTGACTTTCTCAAGATTGTCTAGTTCTCTTCTTTGTTTTGCACTTGAAGAAACAACAAAGGTACAATAAGGATGGGTATATAGAATTTGAGGTTAGCTTCAGAAGCCGTACATGCTTAGATAGATAGGAAACTCTCCTTGACAGTGAGGATGTCACTGTGACACAAATGCAAGAAAGTTACAGAACAGCTTGAACTGTTCTAGCACATCTGATGGTGAAAGAAAGGTAAAGCTAGCAGACCTGTCTTACCCATTTTTTGATAGTCCTTGTTAAATATTGCAAGTGACCCTGCACACTGAATGACTGATGCACACTGAATAGCTGAACACTGCACACTGCATAGCTGCTATCTTATCTTAAAGACTGGTGCTTTTTCAGTTCACATGCAAAGCTATATCCTCATGATAAGTTACATTTTGTAGGAATCCTGACTGTTGTTGTTGTGAAAATGCCTCACAATCTCTATTGCCTGTTGCAAACAATTTCCAAGACTGAAGCTGACACAACTAAAACTGGCCAATTCTTGATCAGTCGTATGGTGGTCGTAAGCACTTTGAGGTACATTGCACAACTATCTGAATTTATCCACAGTACAGCAGTCCATTTCAGCCAGGTCTCATTTAGTCATGTAATGTTCAGACTGCTTGAGCTGCAAATGAAACCAGCCGCTTTATATTACAATGTCCGCTTCTACTCTCTGAAAAGATCCCAGTAGTGCTGGTACAGTATTTTATGATCAAATTTATTTCATCGCTACTCATATATCTCCGGTTGAAAAAGGGGTGATAAAGAGAATAAATCCATTGGTGTTTTAAAAGTTGTGCTTCATTTGTATGGCCAACTACACTTAATGGTAAGAGTTCATCAGCATGGTGCCAAGTTTTAGCAGGTTAAAAAGTGTTAAAAAAAGTCTTCAAAATTATGTTCTTTCCTGGTGGTTCGGCTTCTCCCATTTACTATGTGTTAAATCAGACAATTATAATGTTTCAGTGAATACAGGCTTCTTTGGGAAATGCATATTGAAGTTGGAGTAACAGTATATCATTAGTTGACTTTCTAGTATATATTTGGGGCCAATACCAACCATCTTTAACTTATCTACATGGTTCAAATCTTTGAAGAATTCAATAAATTATGTAAAATTTTCCAGACTTGTATTTATGGGTACTTCATTTTTATCGAAAGACTTCAGCAAGCAGATACAATCTCATTCAGAAACTTTTATTTCCATTTCTGGCGCTGTGGCCGAGTGATAAGGCGGTGGCATTTGAAGCAATGAGGCTTAGCAATCGGGAAGGTTATGGGTTCGATACCCTATCAGGTCATAGTAAGGTGGGTTTTTCATTCAAGAGCAATCTATGGTTTTCCCATCTGAAATAACTTACAATTCTAAAATTTGAATTGAAATGTTGAATTGGAAGCCTCCCCATGTGTAAGTTGTAATCCATAAGCCCTTGCGGGTTTCTCCCACATTTGTGGTCACTTAAGCGTCGTAAAAATAACTGCCTGATTATTATTACTATTATTATTGAGAGGTTATATATTTTAGTGCTGCCTCTTAAGGTACATAGTCAGCTAGTACTTAAGTATTGTAGTACAATAATCCCCTAATTACAGTAGGATGACAAATCCTACTTGATCTCGACCCAGCCCACAAAAAAATTCGCTCACAGATTTGTCACTTATCGAGTATGTGGACCCTTTAAGGCCTTAGACTTTGAGCACCCTACTGGCCCTACACTGCATCTTACTAATTCAAGGTATAGTGAGACTTTCTGGTTCTGGTCCTTTGCTCCAACCAATGTTTCTCTCTGGCCCTGATAGAAAATTTATTGAAAACCAGCTGACCTATGCCCATCTACTTACAGGAAGCCACCACCTAAATAACTTCAGTTCTGTGATATTTATTTATTCATTGCAAACTCTAGTGTTCATTCTCTGATCATGTAAAGGAGCAGCTTCTGTGTGTGGTCTTCTTCAATTTCAGATATGAAAATGTATAGTTTTAACTGTAGAGCTTAAAGGCATTGAAGACTCGCCCCAAATTGCGTGCCGTGCTCTGAAAAAGTTAACTTTCCGTTACTTGCAAGTGAAGTTTCTTCTTGTCCCTACAAAATGCAGACAGTAATGAAAGGTGATACCTTCTTATCTTTTATCTAGACCTGAGATGTCCATCGCTGCTATGTACACTGTGTTGTGGGTATTGACTGTAGCTGTATGTATTGACTGTACACTAGTGTCTAATTACCGACGGTAGCAAGTTGTGTGTATTTTCTGGGATCAATGGTGGTGTCTAACACTTCTTTTACACCTCATTCGAAACTAGGTCAGATTACCGGCATGAGACGTTTCTTTGTGCGCGAGTCTTCACACCCTTTAAGTGCAACAATCACCAATGACAGATGGAATGATTGACAAGAGCTGTGTGTCCTTGTTTACTATTGCAGTAACTGCCTTGCTATGTTGATGGCCATTGAAGTTTTTTTACCATTCTTTGCACTGTTTATCTGGTATATGTAAAAACCACCTACATGTCCATAATTACATGCAGCGAAAGAGCTAGAGAAATCAAGGACTGTGATACGTGGTGGAGCTGTCACTAGCCATTTTGGCTGAAGGAAACTAAAGTACAGTACTGAATGATGAGTAAGCAGTAGTTACGACTGGCTACGTAATGCCCCACAATATTACCCGACATAACAAATACTGAATTACTAGCTGTTACATATTTTAAAATAAAGTGCCTCCTGGGTTTTGTTTTCGAGAGATGATACTCTGTCAAAATTACCAAACGCAAAAACAGTGATTCAGAAATTCCCCACTTTTCTCTTCTTTCTACTCCAACCTCCAGCGACTAGCAACCTGAGGTACATACAGTTAAAATTTTCTGAATTATGATGTAGGCTTCAAAAGTTTATACTTTGTATGATGTCAATGTTGTTAACTTGTTACAATGTCCCCTTACAAAGGCCAATTGAGTACAAATGGTACACACTTTATTGTTGCTGATAAAATCCACAGAGGCATGCAGCATTAAAGCGCTCCAACAAAACATTAAAATCTTGCCGTTTCTGTTTTCTTGTTCAGGACGGGCTCCCGGGAAGGGTAAATCCTCCGGTAGTGTGGTACCGAGACAGGAAAGGCTACACAGATACCTCACAGAAGTTTTAAGTTCCTCCTCAGTGAAATTTGTCTGCAAAATCTGTTCAAAACAATTTGACAGCATTGGGAAATTCAGGGCGCACGAAGGATACCATCAAAGAGCTGGTCGCTACAAGTGCGGGTACTGCGGCAAAACGTTCCATTCACTGGCGGATACCAAAAGACACGAAAGAATACACACTGGAGAGAAACCGTACAAGTGTTCAGTCTGCGGTCGGGGGTTTACACAAGTGACGAACCGTAACATGCATGAGAACATACACTTACGCTAGGCTTATTCGCTGGTATGTACGCTCAGACAAGTGTCGTGAGTACTACCTTGTACTGTACGGTTAGTCTATCATTGTACATTGTACCGTTTGCACACTAGCTGGCAAGAAGCCTCCCTTTCATATCTGGACAAACAATTATATATATTTTTTAACATGTAGTACTTCATGCAAACCCACCTAAAGCATGCCATGAGGCTAAGGCTCTATATTATATACAACGAATAGTTCCAACATTAATTACTATGTTAATCAGTGAGGTATGGTTTAAGAGGCAGAGTTTTGTTATGTCAATTTGTATACACTATTTTCACCTGTATTCCATGTGATACTGGTTGACAGTAATATTTTGAGCAGAGATGGCGGGTTTATGCAGGTGCAGAACTATTGTTCACCCCCCCCCTGCTGTTCCCGGAAACTGCAGAACGATTGTCCCCCCCAGCTGTTCCCCTGAACAAAGACAAAATCAATCGTAGCCATATTTTGTACCAATCAGTTAACTGAAATATATGTTTTTCAATTTGTTTTTTAATGAGCTGTACACAATCATGGGAAGCAACTTAAATCGGCAACCTATAAATCAAAGTTTTGATTAATTTAACAAAGCTCTGTTTCAAACAAGAATGGTCATGGACAATGATTTCATTTTTAAACTTGTAGTCTGTTTATTATATTAGCACAATATAGGAAGGAGCAGAATGAAGGGAAAAGTTGTCAGATTTTAGTAAAAAATCGAATTTGCTCTCTTAAAGGTTGCACCATTCTCGGCAAATATGTTACAGGTGATGTCAGAAAGAATATCCTTGTGAATTGTAAAATGTGCTAATCCCCAGTCACAACTCCTAATCTCTTTCAGCTCCCACCACCCCCCCCCCGAACAACCCCCTCCCACGGCAGAGATCTGTCATTGAACCTAGCCCATTTTACCTACAGTGAGGACATAGAAAAACCTATATAGCCAAAAGATGTTTTGCAAACATTGTGAGGCTATTTACCAGGGTAAAAGTAATTTTCACACAACTGATGAGGATAATTACTGGCACTTTCAGGAATGAGAAGACATTCCTCATACCATTGAATTTTATCACAAAGATAGGAAATTGAGTGGCAGCTAGCAATATGATTTTGTAATTTTGGAAAATGCTACAAGCTGTTTTAGATATTGAAACATTTTTTAGCAGTGCTGACTTTAAATGAAGTCGTTTACAAGCTGTGCATGGTTACTGGTGTTTTCAAGTGACATACAATTTTTATAGAAAAAGAATATCTATTTATAGTTTACCGAATTTCAACCATATTTTGGGGGGGGGGGAATCAAATAGTCTCCAAGTACTTCAAAAATTGGAAAACCGTTTTCCCTGAACCGAAATTCACAAAATTTATCTTTGTTTTTTTCTGTTCAGGGAAAATTCTATCTTGCCCTCCACCTCAGCAAGTCCATGAGCAGAGTTTGGTGCCCGGTCAAAAGGATTCCACCCATCAAAGTGACCTCCTTCCCCCCTCGGAGTCCTCACTCATTAGAGTTATTGAATTAAGGGGACCTGAGCATACCGCTGCTACTACTACTATCTCGTCACTTCCCCATTCGCATCAAATCAACCGACCAATAAATACCCATGCAGGCAAAATCACTTCCACAAAGTCCCATGTTCGCTCGCTCATAACCCCCAAAGCCCCCACCTCCAGTTCACCTTCAACCAGGCCTAGTTTTTGTAGATTTTGTGGTAAATTGTTCACAGACCCTTTAAAATATAAAGCTCACGAGGCTTACCATGCCAAGTTAGGGCGGTATCCTTGTAAATTCTGCGGGAAAGCTTTCCACTGCAAAGGGAACATGGAGAGGCACGAGAGGGTACATACCGGTGAAAGGCCTTACTCCTGTCGTTTTTGCGATCGAAAGTTTGGCCAAGGCACACACTGCCGAACTCACGAGGCTACACATCATTTTGTAAATAAGTAAAAAAATTGTTCCTGTCAGAAAATTAACATTGACTTGTTAACTGATCAATGGTGATGTCAGGCAAAGATTGTATGATGTTGACATTTAGCCTCATTATGAAGAAACTAATATGTTTTGGATGAATTGTAGGGGAAATGCTTTAGTATTTAATATGTTTTGAAGTCCAGGGCAACACCAGATTTTGTGTGGTCACAAAAAGCATTAGCATTTCACAGACAAGCTTCTTTATAGTCAACACTCAACAACCAGAGTTCCATCACCAACTTTCCTTGGGATTTAAAATTTGGCATATTTTTGTCGTAGATTGGTTTAAACATGAGGCCTACAATGTCACTTTATAGCTGACATTTCCTTGTAGTTGTGCAGAAAAAAAAGTTTCATTAAATAGCCAACATGATTTAACATGAATATGTTCACACAGAATGACAGCCATGTAAATACCCAGATGTGGCAGAATGTATAACACCAGTACTTGGTAAATTCCATGAAGCAATTTACAACATTAAATAAACTTCCACAAATTTTTGCCGTGTTAGAAATGAAGAATTAAATTGAACAAGTCTCAGCCAACAAGCACTGAATTCACTCTCAGCTTCCTGTATGAACCGTGTTCCCAGGAACTTAGGAAGAATGACATTTCCTACTGTAGCTCCTGTTCAAGTTCTTTCACAAACATAATTGTCTTTGTTTTTTGTATAGGGCCTTTGGAACCAAATGACTCTGGTCTCATGCTACAACATCAACAAGTTGGTGAGCGTAGTTTCATCATTGAGAAAAGTTCAGAAAAATATTCTCACAGTGAAGCGGATGAATCTAATATGCCAGAAGAAAAGATTTACCATCGTCCCTCCATAAAAATGTCCAGCATTTCTCCTAGCTTAGTCCCTCTTCAGAGCTCTAAAAGCATAAAAATTACATCCTTGCATGGTCAGGGCACAGCCCCGTCAAATATATCTCCAAAATTTTGTAGATTCTGCGGAAAAAGGTTTTCAAACGTAGCAAAATACAAAGCGCACGAAATATACCACTCAAAAGCCGGTCGTTTCCCTTGTAAGTTTTGTGGCAAAGCTTTCCACAACAAGGCTAATCTAGTCCGCCACGAGAGAGTCCATACTGGAGAGAAGCCATTCCCATGTAAATACTGTGATAAGACCTTTGCTCAAATTACTCATTGTAGAAACCATGAGCTGATACACACAAAAGTTGAAATAGGTAAATAAATGGCATGTTAACTACAAAAAGTTATGTAAGGATGTTGGATTATAACTATAAATTAAGTTCCAGAATAAAGAGTCTGAACGTTCTAGACTCAGTACTTTATAGACAAGGATTATTACATGAGCAAGATTAATCTGGTTTGTCCCACTTTGACAATGAAAATATATTGTTCTACAGGCAAACTAATTGTCCTGATTTTCTAAAGGCTTTGTGATGTTCAAAAATAGTATTGTTTTTATGATACACAAGTTAAAAAAAAGCCCACATGTACCTATGCATCACAATACAGTACAGTGCGTCACCATTTCAGAGCCATATTTAATCGTTATATAATCGTTTTCAAAACACGAACATTACTGATGGTCCCATATTAGCTAGCCCCACAAGTTTGGCAGGTAAAAGCTTGGACTTCATAGTCGCAACAGTTACTAACACTACATTAAGGTATTTATTTTGTGATATACTTTTATAAGTATACACATCATTTGGACCGTATAGCTAAACTATTAGTACTATTAATGCTGTATCCCACTATTCAACCTAAGAAATATGGTAACGCTAGCTTAAGAGTGAAAATCGGAAAGATCGTCGTATGCCCAACTCTATATTCACTCCCTTCCATGGAAGACAGAAAAAAACTGGTTTTTAACTTTTAAGTTATATGACCTTTCGGTTCTAGTGTATAGCCTGCTGCCAATGTTAACATGATTTCTTGGTGCCTTTCTTATAGTTTGAACACAAGTGACCATAAAATTTGTTACCGTTACTAATCTGTATCAAGCCCACAAAATAGGACAGTATTCAGAAGGACCTTGTTTTACAGTTTTGATTTCTATCTATAAATTAACTTGATATTTTGTATTATTGTTATAATTTTTTTGGGTGGGGGGGGGGGAGGGTTTTCAACAAATGTAATTTATATTGTGTGCTATTTAAGTCAATTCCATTAAGTCAATTCCAACTGGTCCACCAATGACTGTTTATGACCAGCATGTGGTATCATGTCAAAAGTTATGTGATCTCAAGTAGATGGTAATTTAAAGGTCAAAGGTTAAAGACTACAACAAGTTCTATATAATACAATATGAGATGTCAAAGAGTTCATGTAACTAGTTTTCTGATGATGTACTTGCAAAGGTTACACACAACTAACATGAAATGACTGAATGTTAAAGGTCATCATTGTTGGCCCCAAACATTAGCCTGCTTAAAATGTTAAGGGAAAAGAAGAAGAAAGTAAAAAAACATTCTTAGCAGTTCTGATGGACTCTGCAAATTATTTTACCGACATTCAAGTGCATGCTTATTAGAGAATTAAGAGTATCTGAGAGAAACGAGAACTCTGGTGTTTAGAAAAACACTTGTTGAGATTGAAGCATCTGTGACCATTACTTGGCTTACATACTGCTGACCTTTCATGGTTTAGGCACAGGCCACCTGTCTCAAAAAGAACAGCTGCAGCAAATCCCTGGCTGCAAAGCTGAATCAGTATCAAAGCGCTTAGATTATTAAAGGTCATTGAAGACTTGCCCCAATCCAT
>KN890419.1:24761-40185 GCA_000934455.1 Apostichopus parvimensis
TTGAACCTAAAATGTTTAGCCTCATGGGCCCAAAATTGGTGGAATCTGAAAAATGGCCTGAAATTTGGTGGGCCATAAAGTTTTGTGGGCCCTACATTTTTGAGCTCGAAAAGGTATGAGCTCTGCACCATTGGTGCTCTAGTTTAAGGGGTGGGGGGGGGGGGGGATTTTTGCCAGAAAGTAGGGCAGTAGAGAAAAATGCCAATGGTTTAGTCATATTGTTGTTTTCGAATACAAAATGCTTGAACCCTTAATTAGTTTGACCAAGTATTCAAAATCTTTAAGTGCTCGTTGTCAGTGTATTCTGCTACCAAATCTTAGGCTTAAAAACAATATTTTGACAAAGCAAAATATATCAATTTGTCTGTTGAACTATTCACCATTGAAGGAAAGTCAGATATTTCATCACATTTATTTTTTGTTTTTATGAACCAAAGCAGTACAGGTCTATGTCAGAATATTTAAAAAACACTTTGCCAGGTTCAATGAGCTAAAATTGTTAGCAACTGTAAACCTCAATTATTTCTGTAAAAATGTACATAAATGTGTGTTTTGTGAAGGCAAGGAAACTGGACCACATAAAGGTGTGACAAGGTTATATATTTAGGGTATAAAACATGTTAACTTTGTGTGAAGAAAAGAATTTTTTTTCATGTTCAAATGAAAATGTATAGCTTTGACTTTGGCTTGTTGACTTCTCTCAGATCAGTTGCAGCCAATATTTTGTAAAAATTTAAATGAAGCCAGCTGCAATTGGTTTGCTTTATTGAGAAAGGGGCGCAAACCCGACCATTATCTATGTGATTGAGATACAGTACAGAGCTACTGTACTAATACAAATATTAATCTGTTTGGGAGGTATTACAGATTTAATGTTCCTTCACACAAAAGGCTGAAGACTTCATCAAGTCTAAATATGACACCACCAAGCAACATGAGCTTCAAAAGTGTTTTCTCTTTTTGTCTTTATTTAATACCAAAATTTTCAATCCTAGAGTAAATACAGATGAGTTTTGCAAATGCCGTCTGTGAAATATTGAAGTTGAACTGATGATGACATTGGTCTCAGTGTCAACACTGCTATTGTTTTAACATTGACAAAAACAAAAGAAAGTTAAACATTTCAAAAAAATGACTGCTCTCACTCCCAGACATGTCATTTAAACTACAGTAGTGTATTTCCCAAACAGCAATATTTTCCATCTGGTTTTTTGAGGGAGTTGGTTTACACAAAGATCTCTATCATATATGCTGAAGAGGATGATTGGGTTTGTGTCCCTCAAAATGGACACAAGAAAAACAACTGGCTTTGAAGTAATAACTTTGTCAATAAGTGCCCATTTCCTACATTTAGTTTGATTTTTATGTCATTTTAGTGTTGATATTTTTTATCTTTTTTTTTTCTTTAGAAGTATTATGACTAATGTATGTACCTTGATGTAGTTTGTGATGAGTGTATAGGAAGAAGGAAACTAAATACAAACCATGTATAAATGAAGAAACGAAATGAGTCGGATGTTTATGTCTTAATTTTTTGTTTAGTACCATGTCATTGAAGACGAACTGTACTAACTTCAAACATACAATTCAAGAGGCAACCACTTTTACTTCAGAGGGGGTGGACCCCTTTACCTCAGAGAAGATTAGTGAACGATATATTATGTATGTACAGTATATGCTAACCAGTCAAAACTTCTTCAGTATTGTTGGAAAAGTTGCATTTGAAATAGCTCCAATTTGCATCTAAGCACCCTACATTTTACCAAAATTTCTATCAAAGAGCAAGGCTCCTAAGAACCCCTCCCCTGGATGACATAAGACCTGATCCTCCCCATCCCCTCCCAGTAAAAAAAGTGGTTGTTGTGCCCCTGCATGCATTTATATCGCTAAATCAAAGCAGAAGCAAGAGTTTCCCGCACATAATCATTCCTGTGTTGGACGATCGGTCATAGTACCTGTTGAAACGAGTACATTATTGACAACTTGACCGCCATATTTCCTCATGAAGATACGGATAGTATCTAGGAATAACGTACACATGTACGTGCATGAGTGTGTGCATTGGAGGGGTGGGGGGGGGGGGTGGGGTTACCTGAAACGTTCACTTTATTAATATAGACTTTGAACATGCGAACGAATTTGGGATGGGCGAACTTGAGGACGGTAATGGCCTGATGACCTTCAATTGGTGATTTGCCAGGTTCTTGTGCGAAATACTCTTCAAGCATAAAAATGTTGATAATAAATGAACTAATATAACAGGCCTAGCAATTTGCACACATGCATACAGAGTGACACGCTTATGTGGAAACTGAAATCGCCCACTAGAGACTTTAATTCGGATTATGTGTATCAACTTGCTTCAGTCGTTACCAATGAACTTGTTTATAAGTATAGTCCGTTTATGAGAAAAGGGGGAAAGGTATATCCTTGAAGATCATTATTATTTGCGCCAATTTTCCAGCATCCTTAAATTTGCTAAGATACGGCTTTTGTTGAGTACTTTTCCCTGAGGCTGATCCTCCATATTATCTCGAAACATAAAGATGAGGTACTGTACAATAACTAGACGTTTAGATGTCTCAGTAAAGGAAAATGCTCTGTGTTTGCGGCGGACAATTAAGTGCTTGTTCAAACCTAAGCATTGATGACCATTGTTTTGCTTTTTAGCATATTTTGGAGGAATAAGTCTACTGGTGAGATTTATGCGATCCACTCAGTCATGGCACAGTACCTGTTTGCAATAGACTACACTGTTATGAAGATCTATCATAGCAGGCCTAACGTTATACAAACATGCACATATACGTGTGGCTGTGAATTTATTTCATGTAGCCTAAACGTGGAAGGCAAATGGCTGCTGTGCTTGGCATACCCCACGTCCACTGCCGTGTGAAAATTGCGGATAAACCTCGCATACATCGCTAAGTTTCATGTAGACACGAATTCAACAAAAACGAAAAGCAATGAAAAAAAAGTGCAGCAGAAAAAGAAAGAAATGAGGAAATGAAGGTCAATAACGTTACTCACAGTCACACCCAAAGTCTTCTTTTCTCTGTTTCGTTCGTAGGACCCGCTTCATTAGTAACACGTAGAAGCCAGATCATTGGACAACAGACACAGTTAGCCACTACTCAAGCTAAAACCTTGACCAATAGGAACTCAAGACAGGAAACAGATCCACTTGTCGCTCACGATGTTTTATATCGTTGTAAACTCTGCGATAAGTTATTTTCGCAGCTCAGAAAGTATAAGTGTCACGAGATGTACCACAAACGAAAGGGCCGTTTCAAATGTCAGTTTTGTAATCAGACCTTCCATGCCATGTCGGACGTGGAACGTCACGAAAGACTTCATACTGGTGTCAAACCTTTCGAGTGTAAATTCTGTGGTAAAGCCTTTGCCCGAGATGCAAATTGTAGGGAGCACATGAAAACACATAAACAGCCTAACCCTATTTGATCAATTTTTTAACCGCTTGCAAAACAATGGCTATATGTTGAGCTTCTGCTGACCCAGATGTATTTCTGTTTCCTTCTCAGGAATGGGTGGGCAAAACTTCACTCGTCCAGCTGCTGTCTCACCAAGGGGAAAGCAGAACACCCCGCGACAGCAGCGCAACGTTAACCAATCCGGCGCTAATGTTAGCAAGGTTAGGCACCGCTCTAGTCTGAGCCCGCCATCTGTGGTAGGTTCAGACCTAGCCGAGGCAAATCACTGCCGCTATTGTGGGAAGAAGTTCGCTGAAATAAAAAAACTGAGGGAACACGAAAGCTATCACAAACGCATAGGTCGCTTTAAGTGCCAGTACTGTCTAAGTCCATTTCATACAAAAGCAAACGTCGTACGTCATGAAAAGACTCACACGGATGACAAACCTTACAATTGTAGGATTTGTGGACAAGGTTTCGTTTGGTTGATGACTTGTATGAATCACGAGAAGACTCACAAGTGAAAACGACTGGAGTACCTTTAAAGGTATGCTGTATTAAATTGGACCCAAATTTGCTAGATTTTCAATTATGGTCAACTTTGGTCAAACTTCTTAAACTATTTTTGTAATCACCCTGGAGGAAATTGACCTCACTGGGACATACAAACATCTTGTGTCTTCATTTATATTGTCTGAGAACAATTTGGAGAGCCACGACCTCCAGGAAAGTACTTTTTGAAAACTTCTAGCAATTATAGCATGCTATAATTTTGGGCATGTACAGACTACCTTTAATTAACCATCTCAGTCAGTTTGTAACGTTGCAGCGCGTTCATTTTGTAGGCCTACAACTTATCTTTTCTTTTCTTTTTAACTTTTTATTTGTTGGTGTTGGGGCGGTTTCGGGGCGTAAAAGTTGATGAAAAAATATGTTATGTGTATAATATATACTACTCAGTTCGATATATGACTCGAACCGTGGTTCTAGAAAGTTGTACAAAAAAATAAGATCAACAAATTAGTCTCTCAGCATGTGCCCATCTCCAGTAGGCCTAATACCTGTTCAACACTGGGGCTGATGACAATTCATATAGATTATAGACCCTGCGTTACTTTATAATAATAATGTAGATTTATATAGCAACACTCCAGGCAACGAGTAACTGCCCATGGCGTTTCACGAAAGTGGAAACAACAATACTGAAATGCACAACAGAAGAAATGAGTCTTCAGTATACTCTTAAAAGTGGATAGATTAGAACAAGTTCGGAGATGGTCTGGTAACTGATTCCAAAGACTTATCGGCAGATTAAGTAAATCTTCTGAATCTGTAAGCCTTCACACGAGGTTTAGGTACACAGAGGTATGATTTGCTTCTCGAACACAATGTGCGTGCGTACAGGGAGGTAAGATGATAGAAGGTTATAGCAAGATACACAGGCTGTTGAAAAATCATCAGCACGAAATGCGAGTAGGAGTATTTTGAACTTTACTCGAAAATCAATAGGAAGCCAGTGCAGATCCTTTAGAAGTGGGCGGTATGACATCTTGTCTTCGCTCCTTTGACTATTCTTACTGCAGTATTTTGAATCATTTGAAGTTTCCAAATTTGGAACTCAGGAAGTTCTCAAATCAAAGACGATTTAAGTAATCTAGAATTGCATTTTGCAATGATTCACCGTATATGTTTATGTGTCGGTAGGCTATATTTATGTGTCGGTATATCTGTTTTGCATTACGATTGGCACCAGATATATATATATAACTTCAACACACTTTGACATGCCTTATTTTCTATTCATCTCCGTAACACAATTGGTTCACTTTCGATAGATATAAGGATATTCTCATCACTTTCGAAGAAATAAGAATAATTTAATCATGTAACTATAGGTTTGTTTTTTCAACATTGTAGATTTGTTTTCAGTTACCTTGTATTATATCTTATGTTCATAATTTTTTTTAGGTTTGCTGGCTTTCTATCCATTTCAAAGTTTTTTTAAAGATAATCTCAAAGCATTTAAATTTTAATAAAATTTACTGTACTACGTTAACTTTAAGATTTATCCGATTCTCAAGTAGATTATGATAACCGTCTATATAAATTGAAACGATCTACGTATACGACCAATAGGGCCTATACATATATTTTGTCATCACTTGGTGTTATATTTTTTGATTTTGTTCATACAACTGTTAAGTATTAACGGTGCATCAACCCCCCCCCCCCCCACCCCCACTCCCTGCCTTTTTAATTTCTTTCATTTCATTATTAAGTTTATATTTAACAATCAAAAGTTGTCTCTTCTTCGGTTACATTATTCAGCATATGTAATTTCTGTTGAAACAATATATCACTTTATGAGGTTGACAGAAACGTATAATGTGATTCCCATTTTATTTTTATTCAAGACTATCCACAAACTGAGATATCATGTCGACGATCTACGTCGTTTCCTGGCTTACATGTCTCCTCACAACCTAAGCACTCAGTCTGTACCGACAGAAATATAAAAATAAAAATTGCCGAACAGATTATCTTTTTGCACTGAACTATCGAACAGGATATTTTCTTTGCGAAAAAAAGAAGAATAAACGTTCCGAGCACTTTGGGTGGTAGAATGATAAGCAAGGGTATCGGCCGGTGGTGACCAGTAATAGAGGACGTACATTGCTAAACAGATTACTAGTTCACTCTAGGTAGAGCGAGATTGCTGAGATTGTGGGGAGTCGGCTATCAAGCTAGCCACCTTTAAATGTCTAAACCTGGTTAGATTTGAGATTGTTGTTGACTATAAATAACTAACAGAGAATAGTGGCCCAAAACGGGGTCGTAACAAATAGGCTATTCGGTGGGTCGCAGGATCTTTTCCAGAGTTGTATCAACAAATTTCGGACCTCTTCAACGAGATCGATGAACTTAATTTTTTGAACATCAAGTCCATTGACCATAGTCCCGAGTTAGCTTTCATGCATTATATGCATCAAGTTTTGTTTTGAGGGAGTGTGATTGTTCTTTGCTCGATCCTCATGAAAAATCCTGCCGTGGGTCGTGGGCCCTATGAGCCCCTCTCCCTGCTTGATTGACTCACGATTTAAAGAGTACCCCTTGCCTTCACCATCCCGTTCCCTACCAAAATGAAATAACAATAATAAGAAACAAACATTTGAAACTCCTAGGAAGATAGGCCTAGTCGTATGCATTGTAAAGAATGAAAAATACACATAAAATTAAAACAATGTATATGGGATAGGGATTATATCTGTGGTACCATAATGTATATACCGACTTCACTATTATCACCCATGCAGTATGCAAGAGCTCAAGCGCCAGCTGTCGTAAATAATGAGTAAATAACTGCAATTTTAATACAAGCTGTGCTTCATGCTCGGAAATGCCCGTAGCTGGGAATTCTGAGCTTAACAAATTCAAGGAGGGTCACCAAAAAAGTTAGGGAGGGGCACCAAAGTTTTAAGGATCGAGGAGCACAATACTCGTGTCATGTTACTTGTGTAGGTCTTGTACACATGATGGTATCACACAAGGAGAGGGGATAGAGTAGTCTACGTGGGGAGGGGAAATGTCCCCGGGGCTCGGCGTTGCTACGGGCCGGGTCGCAATAAGTCGCATTACGTACAAAATGATCTTGTTTCGACAATACGCCAGTACTTCCATTATGAGTTAATTCTCTGACAATTTAGAGATTGCCGTTGTTAACGACCCCATGATTAGAGAAGATGAATCAACGGAATAAATATACGCATATACAATGAGCCGGGGAGAATCGAGACCCCTCCCCCTCCCCCTCACCAATGAAAAAAGATCCATCCTCCATGGTGATTCGAACCCTTCACCTGCTCTATGTGCGGACGCCCTTTAATACCATACTGGGCTATAGACACTGATGCTATGTCCAGTGGTTTCGAGACCAGTAAAGGGAGATCACCAATCCACCGTGGACCTGTTCACCCCTATATTGAATAATACTATAGTCCTGTTTGGTGATGTGTATTTGCCTTACTCAATCACGTTGCTATATCGCATGTCGTGAAATTGCTTCAGCCAATATGTATTAAAGTTTCAGTGAATCTCAAAATTTCTGATATCGTTTATATTTCTGTTTCTTTGCTTAGGCTTGGCATCAGTTGGCGGGTTCCATCCAATCGTTACTGCCTCTCGTGCCATTCCTCGAAATCTCACCTCAAACGAGAAACATAAAAAGGTTCACAAAAAACACGACGATTTCGAGAAGAAGCTTCAATGCAGTTATTGCACAAAGCGTTTTGCCTGGCGAGCATACCTTCGCCGCCACGAACTTTCTCATACCGGGGAGAAACCCCATAAGTGTCCTATTTGTGACAGGAGATTTGGTCAAGTTTCTCATCTAAATATCCATTTAACGCGACACCGAAAGAAACTGGAAAATCTTTAGAAGTTTGAAGCAGTTTTGTTTCGATTTCTTTCCCCCAATATTTCGCCTCCAATCAGATTTGCAAACATTGCTGTACAGATACAGCAGGGATTATCAATTAATTTTCTACCCCGGGGTCAAGAGTAAATCATTCGTTGGTACGGTGGCTTAATAGGGACATAGAAAAAAAAAGTGCTCAGTAATGATATGTGTATTTCATCAATATATATATATAACTGTTGTCACATTAATGGAACAAGCTCGTACCATACGGAATATGTACAAAATTAACGTGTTTGTATTTATGTCTGTTCGATGTCTGAGCAAAACTTTTTGAGTGTTGCAACTTTCAGTAATATCCTTCCCATATTTTATAAACAAATATTAGCATGTTAATCTTTTGGTCAATATACTGATGACTTTTTAGCAATTTGTGTCCTGTTGTAAAGAAAGTTTTTAAAATTTTTGTGTGTCTTTATTCAAATTGAGAAAAAGATGGTTTAATGGCCTCAAATCACATCTTCACCATGCTTTAAATAATCCTCAAATGGTGTTGAAGGTCACCCAAAGGTGCTTTATTTGTTTACATGAAGTTAAAAGAATATGCTTTGGTTGAGTTTTTATAGTGTAAAAGACAATGGATTAACATTAACATTTATGCCTACAATGAGGAGCCCACGACCACACCATCATCAATTTAGTCTTAAAGAACATTCTAGAGATTCAGCATATTGTAAAGGTAAATATCTTGAAAAACAGGAATACATAGAAGATAAACGGTACCAACATTCCCATTCTCCTTCCTTTTTTGGACTATGGACTTCAACATAGTATATCAGTATATGTATAACATATGTATAACAACATAGTATATCAGTACGTTAATCTTGTAAACTATTTATCTCTCGTCAATCACTTCTGTTCTGTCCTGTACCTCTTGCTATAATTATTTGGATGCTCTGTGTGATGGAGATGAAAACCGACTGATCAACGCACTTCATTTAATGTGTGTGACAAGACTTCGTATGGCCCAGTTATATCCCCCCCCCCCCACCGGTCTCTCTCCTTTCCTATACTGAAGCATAGCTATATTAGAGTCTACATGTGAAAACCCAAAAGGAAAATATATATCATCACTATTTTAATGTGACATCAGAGGCAAAGTCGCAAACACCATTTTCGTACCGGGATTGGGGGGGGGGGTCTGCCATGTTATATTGTTAAAGAGGGGGTCTAGGGGGGGGGGAGACCCCTCCTCCTTCGAGGCTTATTGGTAAAATGGATGGTATTTAGCTTCAAAATGGTGCTATATGTTGCAACTAACAATGTTGATGAATTTTCAACATTTTAGCGCGCTGTACCGCATGTTCATATTGTATAATTTATGAACTGTACACAATGATTGTTTTGTAATATTCTGTCTGCCAGTGGAGACCAATGCACCCCCCTCCCCAATAATGTACGTGGTTGCACCCCCTGTTCATCTAAATGAAACTTACACAGGAGAAGTAAAATGAATTGTATGAGTTATAAACTGTTTAGTTTGTACCTCACGTACATGCTGCATATACCTGTACTATACAAAAAGATTTTCTTTGTAAACTTCTGTCAACCAGTTGATGTTATTCTGGGGGTGGGGTAAAGCCCCTACCCTCAGAAGTCTTTGTGCCGTTATACCCATGATCAGAGGACTAACCATTTATATATGTGAAGGTACACTCGGTGTCATTAACCTATTAAACAAAATCAATAACTGAAACAATGTCTTATGAAGAGGTGGGGGAGGAGGGGAGGGGCTATTAGACGGACAGTATGACTGTACATAGGGCTGAACCTGATCAAGGACTTGCTAGTTTTCAGTCAGCGTCGTCCTCGCCGGGGAATGTCAACATGTAGCGTTTTCTTTCCCACTGGCAGACGGTAATGTGCAGCGAACCACGACCACAACCTGAACAGTTTTAACAAAATTTGACCCAAAGGAACACCAGTCGTTAACAGTAAACAGTCAGATTCGCTCATCAGTCTTTCAGTATGTGGGATCAGTTGTATGACGTCTTCACCACTAACGAAAGCTAGGTCAAGTCCATCGATTTGAGTCAGGTATCGATCAGCGTAATTTGGTCATCCGCCGAACATGTGTAGGGAAAACATATATGTATATATCATGTAGCAGTCATTAGTGAGCCAATTTCCACGGAATCCCATCCCAATTTGAGATGACTATGTCTGTTGATCTTCTCTCTTTCATGCAGGCATCATTGGTGAGACACCAGCCGAACTGCTTAGTTATGACACTCTCGAAGCGTCAACGAAAAAGAGACGACCAATCGGTCTCCACCCAAAGGAAGCAACGAAAAGGAAAGCCATGGTATCACCGTTATCGTCAACTTTACCTTTGGAAAAGTTTCCGTTGTCAGGTGACGATAAGACTGGAGCTTATTGCCGACAATGTGGGAAGTTTGTCAGCGGGTTGCAACGGTTACGGGCGCATGAACGGTATCACGAAAAGTCAGGCCGTTTCCAATGTCGATTTTGTGGGAAACTTTTCGCCGGCAAGGGAGATATGAAACGTCATGAGAGAATTCACACTGGGGAAAAGCCTTATAACTGTTCCGTCTGTGAGAGGTCTTTCGCAACTCTATCCAACCGAAAGACGCATGAATCTAACGTACACTTCACGAAACACAAGGACAAATATACATGAGGTTTTTGTAATTCGTGTTTTACTTCTTCAGCCGCAAAGCTTCGACACGAGCAATCCGCCTAAAATACCATTCAATATATGTAGAGTTATGATATATAGCGGAAAGAGTTTCTGTCCAAACGAACGACGGTACCAGTTCAAAATCCCAACAGGAATCAGATGCTCGTGACCTACTAAAAGTTATCTGTGTAACGTTGTTGACTGAGGAGCATTCTGTGGATTTGGGATTTCTGATCGCCATGACTGCCACGCACTTGTAATGAATGACAGAATATGATACCTGGCACATCTCTCGGTATTTGAAAAAGTGGTCGGATGCTGAGGTTTAAGCCCGTCCGTCGGTTAGGGACATTAGGTGGTGGTCCTGCACTGAAACAGGAATGATGACACTTACATGACTACCGATCGGCGATTCTCTGAACATCCATTGAAACGACCCGGCTTGATAATGATGAAAGCCAGTGTAGCCTACTGTTCGTCCACGATTATGGATGATGCAAAGGATTTCACATCAGCTTCTACTGGGTTTCGCACCTTTGGCAAATACGAAACTAACCTAAACTGTAGACAATTTGGAGTTAATGAAAATGCTTGACGTTATATTTGTCTCAAAGCACTGTATCATGTTTCAGGCCAATGACGAACACACCTCAAAGATATCTCTCAATCTAGAATTCTTGCTCACTGCTTCGATATAACGGTTGAATAGAAACTTTCCCATTTATGGAGTTATGATTCGATTGATAAAGAATAACTTCATCGACAGCACTGACTGTATACTGACCATATTTTATGCTACAGTTCAACTGTCCAGTTCTTAAACCATGTGCATCGTTGCTCATTTTTTGTTGTTGTCTAATGTTTTTGCTATTTATGTTCAAGTCATTACTTTTTCAACTTTTTGATCGACTGTGTGATTATTGATCTTTTATACATTATATTCAAAGGAGTAACAATAAAAGTTGTCATATTCTGAACTTTACTTGACCACAGTACAACTTTTGTCATTTCCGTCTTCTTCTTTGGATGGGCATGGATGACATATTTCTTACTCGAGTAACCATAACACTCGTGTCTCTCTGTCGTTGTTTACAAAGGTGCCATCTCGACAATGTCGGTTGTTTAAGTGAAGGTTAAACTATAGTGAAGGTTAAACTATATAGTACCAGGGAATTCTTACTGAGGGGGCTGCAGCCGCTGTCCGGGGCTGCAGCCACTGTCCGTGGATGCAGCCGCTGTCCGGGACTGCAGCCGCTGTGCACTGCAAACGCAGATTAAGTCACTGAATACTATCATTTATGTTAGCATAGAGGTTTAAACTTTCTTATTCATTGAAAAAATTATTGTCAATGATTTTCCTATATCAGCATATAGTTCTAATGAAATTTTTATGGAGACGAGAGAGTAAAATTTCAAAGAAACGCTGCTGTGTTTCAAACAGGTACATGCTCATGCGTGTGTGCTCTCAGTGTTTACACATCAACTGCACTTACGCACATTTCTTAAAAACGTTTTGAAGAGTTACTAACCCTCATCAATGCTCAAAGCATCCCCTCCCCCTGTTTTAATATTTACCTAGTAGATCTAAGACTAAGCAAAAAGGAGTTACAGGTTGGCTAGTCGCGGTGCCTCCACGCTCTCAACGGTACATGCAGATCACTCAACAAATATGATGTGTAGAATGTACGCCAATTCAATGGACTCATGATACTCACGTGACATGACATTGTCATGTTTTAGGGTTACCATCTCGATGTAAGGGGACTAGGGTTGAGAGTCGATCAAGCTGTTTGGTTTTCTTGCACAGGCTCTATCAGAGGTGCTTAATAAGTACCCTACATAATACTGTCATAGTTGGAATGTGAACAAAGATAAATTGCGATCAAAATCATATTCTTGAATGCAAATCTATATATCTGAAGTTAAACAGTACCATACTGCGGTTGTGTCAAGGGTTATCATGTGAGGCAGTTGAAACACGACGGAAAGTTTCTAGTCTACAGAGGGAGCTCTACTACCCAGTCAATTGTTCTCCTCATGATTCTCTTTCGGTCGTGGAGCTCTCTCGTACATTACATATTTTGGACTTTTGTCATGGCATTACGTATGCTATAACAAACGTCCATCTCTAGGACTCTTTGTGACTGCACCAAAATAATGTCAGCCCGGCTCGCGGTCTTCCCCCCCCCCCCATCCCCCTCTCCATCCTCTCTTATCAGGTCCGCAGCCTGACCCACCACAAAGTTACCATCGTTTATTATTATCCTGAGTAGTCGATAATAATTACGTTGCCATCTGTGCAATTAACTGTTGTAAGTTTGTCATCAAACATCTCCGTTGCAGCATTCCATATAGGAATGTCTGCATAAAGATAGCCTTCATGCGTTATACAATGGTTTTTATTGTACATGTAAGTGGATCTACTGAATCTAGTTTTTATTTGTCTGTGATATCTTGCATAAGTTCGCATGCCAGCTGATTCTGATATAGTATTTTCATGTCTTTTTCTTTGCGTATAGCCAAGGTACAACATCAGTCAGGGGTATTCGTCGGTAGTGGAAAGATGTCATCGTCGTCATCATCATCATCGTCTTCATCTTCATCATCATTGCGGAACAGATCTTTTATCAAATCTCGTATTCATCGTGAATCTGGAATACTTCAAGCAGGAAGGCCCTGGAGTTTTCGATGTGAAGCTTGTACCGCATCTTTTGAAGATGAGAGCAAACTACGACAGCATGAGTGCCAAAACGATCTTCGCCATTGTCGTTACTGCGGAAGAGGTTTCAACACGACCGGAAATCTCCGACGCCACGAGAGAGTCCACACAGGAGAGAAGCCATTCCAATGTCGCTTCTGTAACAAATCATTTACTCGGAAGGAAGGCGTAAGACTCCATGAGAATCTTCACACCGGAAGGAATCCTTTTGCATGTATCTATTGTGGCATGTCATTCCCGAGAAATAAAAGCCGCAAAAATCACGAGAAAACGTGCACCTTCATCCCAAATCCGATTATCGATCAGTGAGGTCCTTTTCTTTTGTTCTCACCCACCGGCGACACGTGAGACGAGAACTGTACATACTGTATATATTCAAGTAGCAGTCACAGTCATATCTACTGATTGCCTGTAACAAAATACTTTTGATAAAGATATGTCATGATGCCTATACATCTGTAAATACAATTAACAGTCAAAATATTTACTTAATTAAGTACAAAGGCAAACATTGTGTCTATGTTTGTGATAAATGTCAAACTACGTCTGAGTTAGCGAAAAGAATACGAAAACAAAACAGCAATTACGAAAAACAGAATAAAGTACGTACGGGATAAGTAGCCAGTAATTATATATACACATCATGGTACAACCAGTATTTGTTGTTATTAATTTGTTACTTTGTTAATTTTATTAAGTATGTAAAATCACAGTACCAACTTAGCATCTTACTAAGTAGCTTATTATATAATTTTGAATATCAACTTACTAAGTAACTTAACTTATTATTGTTAGTAAGTATCAACATAGTAAAGTATCAACTAAGTTAGTTAGTATCAACTTTAAGTAAGTTAGTTTTAACTTAGTAAGTAAAGTAGTATTAGTAAGTTAAGTAGTATAAGTTAGTATTAATTTACTAAGTTGATAGCAACTTATTAAGTTGATAGCAACTTACTAAGTTGATACTAACTTGCTAAGTTTATACTACCTTACTAAGTTATTACTAACTTACTAAGTCGATACTATCTTACTAAGTCGATACTAACTAACTAAGTCGATACAAACTTTCTTAATTGATACTAACTTACTAAGTTGATACTAACCTACTAAGTTGATACTTATGTACTAAGTAGATACTAACTTAGAGTTGATACTAACTTAAGTTAGTATTAACTTAGTCAGTTAGCATCAATGTAGTAAATTAGTGTCAACTTAGTAAGTCAGTATCAACTTAGTAAGCTACTATCAACTTAGTAAGTTAGTATCAACTTAGTGAGTATCATCTAAGTAAGTTAGTATCAAATTTGTAAGAATCAACTTAGTAAGTAACTAAGTCTCAAGCAACAATACAATCGTTCAGAGCCTATACGTATATTACAATTTATCAAATGTCTATACCGTATCAAATATTAATGCCACAGAAGCACTTTTGAACATGACTGTCGTCTGCAACCACCCTACCTTTATAAACTCCTTGATTCGCTTCTGGCTCTTCTTATAAAAAAATAATGCCCCTATTCCATATATCTAAATTTGTCGGGGTAATTTAGAACTTGCCCACTCCCCATCTCCCCCCCCCCCCCACTGACCACCAACAAAGGAAAAAATTTCAAAGATACCTTACTGTCTTTTGTTTGGAAATATTTACACCAGATACAAAAAAATTAGGTGTGTGGATATTTCAGTGATACAGAAATGCTATGCACATGACGCATTTCCGGTCAAACTGATTGTTTACGTGCAGATTCCATGTTTTCTTTTTGTTACATGAATTGGAAGGAGAATACACTTTTAATGCTTTTAAACCTGAACTGTACTTTTAATATATTTCTGTTTGTTGTGGGTTTTGCTTTAAAGTTTTAATATTAATAATTAAAGTCTCAATTCGTGTTTGCTGATGAATTTCGGAAAACGAACTTCTGAAGCAGATTCAATGTTTCTTATTCTAAATGCACTCTGACCAGGTAGGTTTACTGGAGAAAAGCTGTTGCAATCGAAAGAAAGAAATTTATTTTCTGTTGCCCTTATGGCGTGAACGGTTTACCATAAAATCACTGCGACCGCCCATATCATTGTTCATTACACAAATGTAACGACATATACTCGTTTCATCCACTTTTTTGACGCAATTTCACGGAGGAAACGTCTGAAAACAC
>KN890420.1:0-16271 GCA_000934455.1 Apostichopus parvimensis
AAAAAAACTTTCATAATGCCACTTACCATCATATCATACAAAGGTGGATATATTACCTAGGTTGGTTAAATTCCACAGTTTCATACCACCTACTGTACAGTACAATATATATCCAAGCTATGAAGATACATTAGTGTACTGAGTTGTAACTTATACACTGTGTACATATCTCAGTTGAACCTGTCATGTAGTACTGTACATGCTCTGTCAGCCAGGATTGAATTTCTTTGTATTTGACCAGAAACCTATACAGTATATTGTAAACTGTGCCAGGTTTTCAACTACCATCATTATAAACATTTCCTGAGCACTTTTGATCTGTTCTTGTCTCCATCCAGTAGACATCTATGATTTAATGAGCTCATGTTTCTATGTTTACTCTCCTCCTACATAAAGTAAGACCTATCGTAAAGCTACCTTTTCTCCGTCCCTCTAAACGGTCTCATTTCACATTTCTCCTTCTTCTGCTTGCCTAATGCCCAAACATGAACCTATCATTTAATAGTTTTCAGATCAGTAAAAAGAGCCCAAGGCCCAATTTCTAGCAACTCTTGGTATTTGGATGGGTTTTCTTTCCCCTCAGTGAGGTTCCATTTCTTTGATCATGTAACTAAAAGTTCTGCAGACATGTACTGGAACAGCTTCTAGTAGAGGCACTCCGGCATTTGCACTTTATATACGACTTTCTTAATGTAGCAAAGTGCTTCCAATTGACAAGCCCTGAAGTCATCTTCTTGCGACCACATATAGTTGCATCATACGAGACCAACCGTGTAAGCTTGTTAAACTAGAGATACATGTACTCAAAACGTCTTAGGTGGGAAAGAATGCTCAATAAAAGGTTTTTCTTCAAAGCTCTCGGAACATTCTCTGTCAGGTATTTGCACTCAGAAACCAATTTTTTTGGGCAGTTTTATTGCTCTGTTTTTCACGTTGGGTTGTTACTTACATGCAGACTTTCTGAACGAGTGCAGTAGTATACCAGCCTCACATTTAACCTCAATATAACTGAGAGGATTCTGCGATATTTAAAGGTGAATAAAATTCCAACCGTGAACTGTGTCTGATATGACAGAGATGCATTTGACAACAACCCCCTGAAAAAAAAAAAAAAAGCACCCACATAAAGAAAATTCCTATTCAATTTGAAAGGTACCCGCATTCAATTGTCTCTTATTTTGGATCTGACATATTGTCATGTGTGATGTTATACTGCTATTAGAAGGTGAAATCACTTTGCTTTTCCCATGGTTTATTCTTCTCACAATTAACTGAGAGAGCAAGCCCATAACATCACTAACATACCACTTGTGCCAACTTTAGGCTATGATAAACCAGTTTAAAACTTCACTAAAGCATTGATCAACAACATTAAACTGTAATTAATACGGAAAATGTTACCAGTTCAAGCGCTATAGTGTATAGGCTTGGTGAGGTCAGTTTTAAACTTGTTCAAGTCATTTGTCAGGATAGTTCATCATATAAACATGTATCACATATATATACAATGATGGTTACAGTGATGACCTTTAAGTTTGTTTCTCCTTCTAAACTGCAGCATTATTTGGATTATGACATGTCAAAACTTAAGGGAGGCAAAAAACCCTATCATCATAATTGGTCTACATAATGTGATAGAGATAAAAGTCTTGAACTCCCCCTCCCCCTCCACCCTCCCCCTCCACTCTCCCCTCCACACTCCCCCTCCCCCCGCCCAGTTCCACGCTCTACAGCCAGGAGATACAAACCCTACGGCTACCAACGTTATTGATCTAAGTGATAGAGATAAAATGTCACGTAGAACTTCCCAATTTTACTAGAAAGGAAAAAAAACTGATTACATTTGGCAGATATCACAGATTTTATGATTCCTTCACACGCAAAATGACTTGATCAAGTCTAAAATGTGATATCATCGAGCCACGACGTTAATTATGGTTTTCTAGATATATTTCAATGTTTATTCCTTGTAATGGAGATGGGTTTTGCAAATTAGGCCGAATCTAAAAATATTGAAGCTCTCCTAATGTATGACCCTTACGATTGGCATCGGTTACAGTGTCAAGCTCGTTTACATTCTACCTTGAAAATATGAAAATGGAAACAACATGAAGAAAGTAAAAAGGGTTTCAGATCCTGGTGAGGCACAATGAAATCTGAGAATTACACCAATTTAAAACTAGTTTATCTCGCCAAATGGTTCAAGAATTTTCTAAGCTGTTTCGGGGAAGTTGTTGTTCACAAAGATCTCTGTGCTATAAATTTACGAAAAAGATGACGGATTTGTGTCTCCTTTTGACTTATGCCGAAGGTCGTTTAGCTAATCTCAAAGCTCTGTCTATTAAGTTATCACTACAGTATATGTATATTGTATTTTTAAACAAATGTTGCCATTGAGGAAACGATTGGCGATACTTATTTGTCACCTCCTGGTTGGAACAATCACAACGAAGATATTTTAAAAGTTGCATACTTTGAAGATCATTGTTCTCGTAAAGTGGCCATATACAGTACAGTATCGCCATGGTGACAAGTTTTGTGGATCTAAAATCAGGCAAAGGCATTTCCAGGAAGCGTCCTTTGTGGTGTTTGTGTTTTGTTTTGTTTGACGTGATATGTATGTATTCTATGTATGACCCAATCTATTCTAATTCCCTCGGAACTAGGCATCCGAAATGTTTGTTCCGCGCACCAACCTCTTCCCCAATTTAAGTCGATTTCTGAAAAGATTTTCAGCTCTGTTGTTGTTATCAATTTGTGATACATTAACTTGTAGAATGTGAAACCTGTATTTCAATGCTCCTTCACTGGGTAACTGGTCTGCCCTTCAGAAGTTCCCACTACGAAAAAATAAAAGAAAAATAGAATAAATACATGAATAAATCATTAAACTACTAGAGTTATAGCTTGTAAGTTAGTCTTTTAATCCTCATCATTTTTGTTTTGTTTTTTGTAGTACTCTTGAATCTGTGCAGATCTCTAAATAGCATTTCAGCATACATACATGTACATTATAATGCTGGCTATGTAGTATATACTGTCATATAACAGATGCAAAGTAATTAAAAGTACACAGATTTCCTGTCAAAAATTCAGTGCAATTCATTGTTTCAGTCAAGGTTGCGTGGTTGAATAAAACATTCTCTGATATAACGAGGTTCTACGGATCGCATTAATAGCGATTTTGAAGACCTCACAGGCCACCCTCGAAAATGTGCCTGCGGGCTGTACTTCGCCCACCTGTGCATTATAGTATATGATACTAAAATACTGTATAGTCTGTGTTGTCAAATCTCATTTTGCATCTGTTACTAAAGAAGTTTGTTTTTCACGTTTAGCAATGTCTCAGAGCTAATTTACTGGAGATAAGTTCTCAACAGTTATCAAACCGACATAATCAAACATGTATACATGTATATATATGAAACCTACCATGTACAAATTAAAATTTCTCCCCCTATAAATAGCTCATGAGGGTATTCTCGCTGGAAGATAAGAACCATAAATAAACGATGAGAGAGAAAGATACCAGATTTTAGGCTTACAGATTATTGGCTAACCTAAATTTACTTTACTTCCACACTCACTGTACCTGTCTCTTCATACCTAATGCACTCTGGCTCTACTATGTCTAGAGTGACAGTTGTGTGGTCACATGTTCAATATTAACATATGGACCATTTTGCAAAAAGAATATTTAAATTTTACCATGAAAGGAAGCATTTAATTTTTTGGAAGTTTTCTTGAATTTTTTAGAAGCACATAAACATATGTCTCTCAACACAGCATAATATCATGTGCCTGTATCTAGTCCAGGGCACAGGGGGACCATGCATTCCCACCCACGTTTTCCTTCCCCTGTGAAGACTACTGTCCCCCCATCTCCCCTCCCAAAACAGTGCCACCACCATGTGTTGTACAGGTCATGTGTATAATGTGCCCCTCCTTTAAACTGTTGATGTCCCTCCACCTCAGAACGTCCTGGGCTATGTGTTTGTCGATTGATAACATCTTGCGCCTGAGAATGCTACCAGCCATCTATGCTCTCGCTTTTACTGATGCCTTTCACAGATGGAGAAGGGTGAGATTAAGTTGTTGTCTTTCTCAAGCAGCAGTTAAATGCAGAACTATTGATTTTTTTTTTTTGGCCAGATAAATCTCACCTCTTTGCCCTCTAACTTATCCTATTATTCAAACAAGCCTGTCTTCCCCATTCAGGGGGAGGTAGCTTGATGATGAGGTTTTCAGGAGGAGAGGCAAAGATGAAGAAGACGGCGGAACAAACAAGAGGCCTGCCTCAAAAAGTACAAAAACAACAACAAAAACGAAAAAGGCACAAACTGATAAATATATTCAGAGCAGATTGTCACTTGGAACCCTTTTGACGCTGCTTTCAAAGGGTACCCAGAATGATATTTCACAGTCTCAGAGTACTCAGACTGGAATACTTTGAAGTTGGTTTCAGATGGTACCCAGAAAGTTATTTTACATTTGGGGGTACTCATATCAGGGAGTTGACGACCTGCTCATACTCTCTAGAAAGTTCAAGTGATAAACATAGCAATCAAAGAATTTTCTTATATACTTATTTTCCCAAAGTGGTCTAAAATAATGTAAAACTTTTGTATGCATTACATCAAGATATATATATATCCCTGGAACTTTCATAGTTTAATAATGTAAGGTATCTGAAAAAAAAAAAAATTACATTTTGTCTGCCCAAAGAATAATTTTTCTGCCTCTGAACTTGTGTCACTTTCATTGACCTTGCATGAACAGTCACAGGATATGACTAGAACCTTAGGAAAATCCTTGAAATACTCAAAAGCAAGAACAATTCGGGATAAATTAGGGATAAATATCTCAAGTGAAGAACCATTGATTGCACATTTTTGGATGAGAATGAAGAATTTATCGTCACTTTCTCACTTACCTGTTTCCTCACAACTACTGCACTCTTACTATATAGCATGTCTATAGACTCTTACAATAGGTCTTTTAAGAACGTGACCTTCCAAGTAACGGTTACATCCAGTCAACCTGAGTCTTCCTCATTCTGCCACTCAAAGTGTCAAGTTGTTTACAGTTTAATTAAAGAAACAGCTTTTACGATCGTTGTGTACGGTACTTTGATCGTTGAAATATCACTCATTCACCCCACATAGGCTGACTTAAAGAGCCTTTTTAAGTTGAAGTACCATAGGGTCAGTAGCGGAGCGTCCATACAGTCGGGGGGGGGATGCCCCCCCCTGATGGACTCTAATGGACTGCTGGCGCCCTTTTGAGCTTTTTACCACTTTTTACTTATTTGAGATTATTGACTTTTTTATTGCGCTCTCATCTACCTATTGAAATTTGTCACATTTTGTTGGTGTAATTTTCTGACAACACCTATTTATTCTTCGTTTATCTGCAAATTAGCAAGGCCCGGAAAGGGTCATTTCCGGCGATCTAGAGTGTATCTTTACTCAAAAAATTTCTGTACGTTCCGCGCCAACCAATGGTGGCGCTCCGCTTAGATAGTGTCGAAAGCGCCCCTACAGACTATTCTTGTCCCCCCTGACCAGTACCCCTAGCTCCGCCACTGCATAGGGTATTTGGTAGGCAGCAGAACATAGTTTGAAACAAAACCAACTGCTGCAACATAGTTAGCAATTGAGTGGTGTTCGACCGATTATATGATAATCGGTTATTACTGATTAGTTTGTGTGACAATCGGCCGATGCTGATTACCGATTATCAATATACAGTGATGGTTTGTAGTACTAATAAAACAAGAGTGGTATTGGACAAGTACTACAAAAAAATGAACCTGTACTTGTGTTTCTTACTTGGGCTATTATGTTCCTGACATATATACATCTTAACTTGACCCCATTTGAAATAAACGTAGCACAATTTTCAATGACCTCACCTAAATAAATCTGAAAGTGGCTCATATTTGCTGCTCAAAAGTGCCGACCCCCCCCCCCAAATGGACTGTATTCCTACAATAAATATAGCTGAACAACGAGGGGGTTTATGTTATATGATTATTTTGTGTGGTAATTGAATTGTATTGACTTCTAACCTTTTTTGCCTCTTATAAGCGTTTTTTCATATCATTAGCCAGGGAGGTACAGTAAATGCCTTTTGATAATGCAAGGGCGATCAAACTCCTCGTGTGAACGCTTGCTGGGATCAAACCCCGTAATTATGGTCTCTCTTTCGGAAGAATCCCGACCCCGCGAGGGCCATCGAGATCGTCGTATGAAGTCTCGAGAGAGATTATGCGACTGGAGATCTTTGGTTTCTGGTCCTCGTAAATTCCTATCGACACAGACCGGCACGAGTCTGTAGACACGACTCGTAAACAATCGTCCTGACCAGCGCCTACACATCACGCAGTTCTGCACCTTGAGTTGTGTTCTCCTAGATATATAGAAACCTCCTCAACGTCATCGTTTTATGCCTGGCTAATTGTCAGGATACTGTAACAGTGTGCTTCATTGTACGATCAAAACCCAAGATAACCCAGATAAGTTCGGAATAGCTTTTTTGGTATGGATGTTTCATTTGCCAAGCAACAAGGCATATTTATGCAGCTGTTTGGATGACTTTTCAATCTCCTTAAGAGGTCATCAGTATTGGCCCCAGATTAAATCACGGCTCAAAAAAATTTACTAGAAGATTTCTTGGTATTGTACTTTCCAAGAGGCTCTGAACCTGGAACATATTCCCAGTCGTTGAGGAGTGTTACATATATAAAGACAATTAAAAATCTAAGCATGGCTAAACAACTTTTGCAGTGGCAATAAAAATTGCTTGCCAAGAATTTGAGTATGGGTGACCATTATTTGACTTTCTAGCATATTCGGGGGAAAATACTGATCCTGACCAGAAGGTTTGGCTGGATTCCAAAAAGAGGCCAGGAGCCATAGTTAATTTACCTTTCAAAACATTTATATTTGAGACTAAAATAGCCCAGGATCATTTCAAAATGTCGACTAAAATGCACAGACTTTGTCAATAATGGTAGCATGCCTATAACTCCAGAAGTATTCTGTTGGCATTAAGGGGTGGGCAAGTGTGTTGGTGAGAATTGATAGAAAACAAAAAATCACACCTTTTGTGAACCAGGTTGTGTATATTAATGTTAGAAGTGAGAAATAAGTTGCATAGTTTCACTTTCCCTGGCCAAGATGAAACACCGACATGGGAAACCATGCTGCTTATTGTCTGTCCCTTACTTTAAATTGTGGTAATTTCTCAACACATTCATGATAACTAAAAGGGCAATCGACTAAAAAAATTAAATGTTTTTTTGTAAAATTCAGTTTGATGAAATATACATGTGTGCAAGTTTTGTGGAAGATTCTGGTTGTCACCCATTTTGAAAAACTTATGTACAATAATATTTGCAGTCTTTTATTTTTTTACCCTTTCTGTAGTAAAGAAAAAAAAAGGGAAAAGAAAAGAAGTCCTGCTTTTCTTTGACTCTTGAGCTTAGTCGACAAATATTTGTTTGTAGAAATCTCAAGAGATGAAATCACTGAAGATTTGGGCGATGGTTCTCATACTTGTCTGAATTCATACTTTCACTCGTAATATTTTAGCAGGGTTCTTCGAAGGATATAAGACGGAGAGATGGGCACTTTTATTAATTAAACATGCGATGCATACGAACAGTCACGATAATATCGTCACGAATGTTATCACATGAATTTTTCAGAATTTCAGAGAAGGTTCGTATCTGACTAAAATATTCAGTGGATTTCAGAGTTGAACTACAGTAGTACACGTTCTGCACGTACACACACATGTGCTCGAATCATACCATACAAACATACAAAATTAAGGATACAGTATATATGTATTTACTGCGGTTCCTGGATTAAACATCTGATGCATACAAACAGTCATGATAATAATGTCACGAAATGTTATTCACATGAATTTTTCAGATTTTCAGAGAAACCCTTAATAAAATGGCAAAGAAATTTTTTTTTTTGGCTCTGGACACAAATTGTTTGGATCCACTTGTAAAGTAGAATGAAGGAACACACTAGGTATTGTCAAATTTAAATTTAAAATGGGAAGAAATTTATTATGAATACAGGTATAGTGGAGACAAGAAAGGGTGGGTAAACTTGGATTAAGGGGGGGGGGGGGGGGTTTGTGGTGTCCAAAGTTACAAAAGTGATATACATGACATTGGTTAATCCTGAGTAGTTTTATTCGTAGACTAAACATTCAGTGGATTTCAGATTATTTGCGCTACAGTATTACATGTTCTACTGTATATTTGTGCTCAAAGCATACCATGTCAAAATTATTAAGGTCACAACATGTAATTTACTGTGGTTCAGGTCGTCTGGTCGAAAGGACAACTTGGGCATTTTTTTTTTCTTCTTTTTGTTTCAAGCATACCTTGAATAATGGTCTGGATCTAACCAAAATATATATCAGCAATCCTTTGTCAGAAACCAGGTTCCCCCCCCCCCCCATTGTTTACCTCATAAATTACAGTAATACATTTTCATCTCAAGGTGATAGTAGTAAGTACTGGTTAAGGTTGTATCTATCTTCCCTCAAACACTATCATTATACAGCAGAACCAGAGCAAGGCTCTAACCTTGTACAGTAAAGTGGTCGGACTGTTCAATTGCATATGGAGTACGGCTCTCTCTGTTGCTTTTTCCCCCTCGGAATGGAAATTCAGCAATTTTTGTCCTTCTGTTTCGAACATGTAATATCCCATCTGTGTCAGGAAGCTGTTTTCCTTGATCAGTGTTCTTCTCCAGTCCCCAATAGTTTTTGTTTCCAGTTCTTCTGATTCAGAAGAGGAATGGCCTACAAATGCAAATTGCAGAGTATATGCCTCCCTTCCCCAATGCTTGTTCTTATCACTCATCGCTGACATTTTAGACTACAAATGTTATTTCTCTTGGGGACCAGGGCCTGTTATCAACAAATTCAACAAGGAAGGGAAAAAAAAGAGAAAAAAAAAAGCCCTGCTAAAACATTTCATATTCTCTTGTGGAATCTTCAAGAATATTTTACTTTTGTGTTAATTTTGTCCTGTCTTGTTTTTGTGCAGTCTATGGTAGGGAAGCTGTTTTGATTCAAGAAAATGGATGAAAAAAGAAGAAAAATTTTTAGAAAGTTAAATCAGTGGTAAATGGAGTCTCACCGTTTACTAAAATGCGTCACGGTTGATATTACGAGAACATGTAGAACACAGATCTAGTTCGGGTTGGATCGTCAGTCTCCCGTCTGTCCGCTGGGTGCGGGCAGATCGATTCGGAATGTAGGTCGTGTCAGTCTCTCGGCCCGGATCGATTACAAAACATTGTCAATAGGACGACAGTATGATCATATCAACTGTAGAGCGGGAACATTAATTACCGTTGTAATCATCAAATAAAATAAGGCAGGGCATTTTGACCTTTGAAAAAAGGGGTAACACTATGATTATAACCCCAAGTACAGATTTTTAGCGAAAAAGTTCTGGATTGCTGCACCCAGCTAGTTTTGTTTACATCAGAGATGAATAGGGGGGGAAATTCATGGTGGGTGAGGGTGTGGGAGATGGGGGAAGGTGGGGTGGGATGGGTGTGGGGGATGGAATTTGGAGAGCATTCTTTTCAGTGTAAATTGTATTATTGTAATGTAAAATACAAATGTGGCCAATAAATCAAATGAAATTCAAAACTCTGTCCTAAACTGTGAGAATACAGAAGTTTTCTACCTACCTATTCTATCGGTAACTGTTTCGACCTTCAAACTTGTAACCGAATCGTAGCTGTCTTGCAAAGTGCATGCTACATGCATCCAATCTTGCCAGACTGTACATACTGTGACTACCTTATTGAACATTCATTAATCTAAATTTTTGGTAAAAGGAGACTTTGCAAAACATTTCTGTCACAATTTATGCTCTCAATTAGCATGACCAACCAGTAATTATTCCAAATAATAAATTAGGGAGGGAAAGTTAGCAACAACAAAAAAGAAACAAAATGTGAAACTTTTCTTATTTTGCTTATTGTATGTATGTGTGTCTTGGCTACAAGATATTAAAGAAAATTGAATGTAATCAGATATCAGTGGTGATGAATATTTGTAAAAATTATTCAGAATGTTGTCTTAGCATGATATATACAAACATGTTCATGTAAAGAAATACTTGGGTGGGTCTCGTTAAGGTTGCCAGGAATTTGCAACTTGATACAAAATGCTACAAATATTGAACAGAACATGATAAACGTATGCCAGTTACTGCAACCTTCCATGTTTCTAAAGACACGTAAAACGACTCTCTCGTGATAAATAAATTTTGTAGTTTATTTATATATGGTATGTAACAATTTCTGTGACATCAATATAAATACGCCCACAATACTTGTGTGCTGGAATGTCTTGATTGAGGTACTTTCGATTCCTTTATATATACTGAATGACAGACAAATGGGTTTTCCAAATGAGGCTATGGGACAAGGTGTTTTCCTTTGTAAATTTAACCCGTACGTACTTGTCACCTAATCGTACACACCCATGGAGGGTTCTTCATATTCCCGAGGCTTCAAAATTCACCAAGTCCTTGGGAATGGTAAACTTGATGGTACGATCGCAAAAATACCAAAGTAAAGGAAAGAAAAACATTTATCCGGAAAAAAACAGCAATACAGACAGAAAAAATTGTAGTTGGAAAGTTGCTAATTATATCACTTATGATATTAATCACTTTTTGAAGAAATTGATATGCGATCGTATTTTGGTCATCGTGTGGAACAGTTTGGACATCGAGACTGTAACACATTTATGCTGTGCTAAATGTACATCTGTTCGAACAAATTTATGTATCCCCCCAAATGACCTTTAATATATTACGTGACTCATATCAGGGTCATATCATCGGACTCGATTAAACTCTCAGTTCATAAAAAAAGCCTCTTTGCGATGCTCTGTTTCCTGCACGGATTTCTTGCCGTGCTACACTTAGCATGTAAGTAGCCTATCACTCAGAGTGCTCAATACCGTAATGAGATTCCAGTCTGCGGATGTTGGGGCAGGGAATCATTCGAGTGTTCAAAGATGTTTTGCGTAGCAGTTTGAAGGCTCTGCCTTGTGTCTCTTGTAAAATACTATGGTTCCTGTGTACAAAAACTCCTGTATACCTGTTGTACCTGTGTAGCAATTTGCACAGTTTTGCATAGCATTTTGCCGTGCGATACCGGAAAAATGATTTACAGTACCTGTTGGGTGGCCACGGTGGCGCAGTGCACTGTAAGACAAAATCATGGCTGTGAAAAAATATGTACTCAAACAAAGAGGAGAAAGCAAATAATGAACGGGACAGAACTAGGGAAGTTAATCTAATGTATTGTAGACAAAGATATGAGATATGTCTCATAATTGACAAACAAGGAATAGTTTCCACTGCCAAGTGTCAGCTGAAGGTCCCAGAGGAGTCCGAAATGTCAATAGATGTTACTCCTGGTTTGTCAGTGATGTATAAATATATAATACATATAGATAGATATTGGTATGTGAATGTGTGTATGTATGTGTGTTTGACACCCTAGTTTTTATCACAAGGGAAGGGAATGTTGGCACATGACATACTTGAGTGCATGGCCTGCCCATAACAAGTACAAAAATCTCTGTTTTTTGGTGGGGTCAAAGGTCATTTGAGGTCAATAGATGTCCAAGGTGCTTTGAAACAAGAATCACAACTTGTTGCTGTCTTTTGAGTATTTTTAGAAGCTGATGACGGTTGCTATCGGTGATCCCCCTTCTCTTGAATCCACTGTGTGTTCCTAAGTGCAGTAGTAATGGGAAGACAGGTAAGCATCGAGCTGTGATCAAAATACCTCCAGTATTGCGTCCCTTTGTTAGTGCCAGAGTGGAATATATGCTTTGAGAGCAGATTGTTATACCATATAGGTTTTTTTTGGTTTTTTTAGTGCTTATAAAGTTAATTCAAGTTTTTCTGCTCACCTTCATGAAATTGTGAAGCACTTTATGATACCACCATCATATAGAGGTCAAATAACCTTTCCAGTAGGGCTCTATAAGTTATATGCGTTTTTGTAACATGCTCTCACCTACATGCACACTTGTATCACTTTCAACTTGAAACCAAACTTCGATATCCTTGTTGAAGTGGTCTAAACTTCCTGGTCGTAGGCTTGTTTTGATTGTTCCGGAGGTGATAGTTATTACAGGAAAACTGATTTAGTTGTTTTATTTTCCTTATCAAAATTTTAGGCTGTTTTGAGTTTGTCCTCACAAAAGTACACGTAAAGTGTAGTTGAAAATGCAAGTAAAATTTGTAGAGAATGATATTTTCGCTCTTTTTTTTCTTCTTAAATTGCTTAATTTGAATATTACAAAAAATTGCACAATTTGAACAACTCCTACAGTATACATGGTTTGTATTTGTACACTGCTTTTTTTTCAAACCTACAATATTACAGTGTCTACTTTATAGTATTATGCACTGAAAATTGCAACTTGTAATAAAGAGTGTGTATGAATTGGTTGTGGAACAGTACAGCATGGGGTATGTTTGCAGCATGCTTTCCACCCCCCTATCCCCTCCAACCCCCCCCCCCCCCCAACCCCCTTTGTTTTGACATTGGAATTGACTTCGCTCCTCTCTTATCTGTCTCCGACTTCCATATCTGCACTTTCCCATCATGTGATGCTGACAAAAGCCGTATAAATATTCACACATTATCGCATGCCACTCCATCTATAACGGCGAGATTTATGCCGATATAACAGTAAACAACTGCTATAAAGTAGCAAATTTACTTCGTTCCTCACTTACCTGTCTCCTCACAACCTTAGCACCTCATTCTACCGTGTCTAGTATGCCCTGGTAATCTTTTAACACTGTGCACCCTCAGTTCTACCATCCAAAGTGTTTACACAACGTTTTTGTAGTGGATTTAAACCAGTAAGTTTTATCATATTCATAACTTTTTTTTTTGATCAAAGTACACTTTTTTCATCCAATAGCTTTTTCTTCTGTGTCTCATGAATTGTTATGTTTTAATGATTTATTTCCTTGTAATGTCAAAATCATTGAAGTTTTGAGCTAACATTGAGTGTTTCTTGTGGATTTCCTGTTGACTTTTTAAGTGACAGATTAACTTTTGCAGGTGGAATTTTAATTATCTTTCCTTTTGAACGAAACTAGTTGACTCAAATGTACCATGGCCTCTTTGTAGTACCTTAACGTTATAGACATGAACTTTGGACTATAATGACTCTGGAAATGCTAGCTAAGTGTAATTGTATCTAGGTAAGAAGAGAATAAATACATGTCGCTTCAACATACCTCCAACATAAATTGGCTCAAGTTGTCTCTTCCAGAGTAAGACATAATGGAATAATCTCAGAATTTACTGAGAGGTTATAGTAGGCTATGCTATCATCACACTTTATATCACCTTACATGAAGTAATGGTTCCAGAGCTAATTCTCTCTTTTGTGACAAAAATCATAAAAAAAAAATATAACAAAATAAAAAATTGGGCCATCCAGTCATGCCCAAAAGTTAATAGAGGGCGCTGTCATATATCTGTCCTATCAGGGTCCGAGAGACTTGACAAGCTGCAATGTCCGACCGCAGATCATAACGGTACCTTGAGTCGATCACTATAGTATACAGTATATGCACAATTCGTTCGTAATTATTCAAGAAGAGATCTATCGTCCGAAACATCATTTCAGTTTCAAGTCGGGGCTAATTGTTTTAAGCACCTCAACTCGTGTTCATCCCAGAGCATGTTTTTCATTCTGCATAACTGCACAAGTGAAACCGGTCAATCACGAATCACGTCAAGTTTGTAGTTTGTGAGCGCTTTCACACAATCCTGTTACTTCATTTCAGAGATCGTTAAACAGTATGGATGTTGCACGTTAGGACCGAGTTGACAGCGCCCTCTGTAAATAACGCTGAAGAACCCCATTCGTTTGGCTGTAGAAACAAGCGACAATTAGTATATATAGTTTACTGACAATTTAGGTCTGACCAAGAATTGTTTGCCAGCTGATTTGGTTAACCTCAAGTTGGTCTTTTCTCTTTAAATTAATTACCCTTAATTAATTTTGTAATCTTTCATGAATTGTCTTGATTTACCAGTCCATTCTTCTTTAATACCTATTTAAATACTGTTTTGGTGTCCGACTTTTACAGATCATTGACTGTACTTTATATAGTCCTAATTATATATTCTTGGTTTACTAATGGATTTTACCTTTTTGTGTAACCTAGCAACTGTTCCTTCTTCCGCCTTCCTTTCTTTGTCCATTGATTCATGGAGGATGATCCAACATAGAGATAACACAAGCACAGCTTTTTAGTGTATACTTCATTGAAATGTGGCATTATAGTCATTTTAAATGTTACAAAATGTATTGATGAAAGGGTTTGTAAATGGCATATATTACATGATGTCAAAATCGATGGAAGTTGAAATTGTTACTATCATTGTAGCTAATTTGTGTCTTTCATTTGTTTTTGTTTTGTATTTGTTTCTTATTGATATGTTGCTGTTCAGAGACATTGCCCATGCAAAGTATTAATACAAGAGTGTATATAGATACTCAAATACATACACGCAAATATACACACACACACACATACTGTACTGCACATGTATACAGTATTCAGTACATGTTTGTAGCAGGATATGTTATTGGCAGAACTATATAGGCTACCCACTAAAAGCCCCATTGATAGCATTCCAAGCAGAATCAACAACTTCCACCGAGAAGAAGTACGCTAGATGTTGTTCAGAATCAGTAGTCGTAGTAATAGTCGTAGTAGTAGTAGTACTATAAATTGGCTCGCTGCCAGAATCTCTTGATTACCGAACGAACGGATTTTTGACTGTGTAGCGCAGGGGCAATCTGATGCTTTATAATATGTATAAGGCCTCCAACGAAATATTGCAAAATATCCGTGATCTGTATAATATATTAACTACTTCATGCTGGGAAGTAGTGGATGGTAGTCATATGAACCTGTGTATCCGGGATCTGGAGAGTATGATTTAGCAGTTTAGGGATTTTGTCATTTATATCATAAAATAAGCTATGGCTGTTGCAGTGTATATACTGTGTATGTATATAGTTTGCTTATAGGTACATGTGCCAGAGAATAGAAATCAATTAACATATATGTAAAATACAAACAATTAAGAGGAATTAACATGGTACTACTGTATAAATGTGTAATTTTGTAATTTTATGATATATTTGCTGTACTTCACTTCATCGTCCTCAGATAGATCTATATCCTCGATATCATTGTGGATACTTTTACATAATGAATGATATATATATATATGCATCTGTGTCCTTGTGAATGACTTCCTACCACGGATTTCTCTTACTGTGTAAAATGTTCATGTATATGTGTATATATATGTATATGTGTATATATATGTATATGTGTATATATGTATGTATATATGTATATACTCCTACCATATTAAAGCACTTTCCTATATATATCTATATGTTTATAGTCTGAACATACCTCGTATCCCTAGTTCGATCTCTACCCCTTGCATGTTTACTTATTTCTAACCCTCGTATTCTCCCTACACCAGGGGTTCTCAACAGGCGGCCTTTAGGCAGTGTCGTCACCAACCATTTGGAAGTGGGGTAAAGGTGATAGAGGAGGGGGTGGGGTGGGGAAGGGAATAGGAGGGCCTATAGCAAATGAATGCCATACTTGGCTACACAGAATTGGGATAACTTTGCAAGCTAGTATCTAGATTTTGGTGAGATTTTGATACTGTCTGGCTGCTTATTCCAACCAGTGTATCTCTCTGTATCTCTCATAGACAGTTCCCTGAGAAGTTGTTGTGCACTAGAGTGTTTACTATTACTGTATATGTACTATATAACGTGACATAACCAACTTGTTGTAGTTGTTGTTGTTGTTGTTAGTCAAGATCCAGTCTAAGATTATAATTATATAGTGTGAAGTTGAATAAATCAGTTTTTTTTAGTTATAGAGCTGTAGTAGATAGTAAAGACTTTGACCTGGTAATTGGTTAGTTAATGATAATAGGTCAAGTATTACTTGATCGGTTCATAAATTTGACACAGAAATTAGTGTAGGCCTATACTGTTTATATAAAAGTATATATATCAATAAACCTTGATGAACAATGTTTTGGACTACTTTATAATTGGTTGTCTGACCAGTAAGAAATATCTGTTTCGTTGTTATTATTTATTCCCTTGCTTTAGTTTATTACCTA
>KN890420.1:37824-61326 GCA_000934455.1 Apostichopus parvimensis
CAGTCTTGTGTAGATTTTAGGTACATTTCTCTCAAAAGATTGACAATGTTCATCCTCTCCTTTGTTCAGTTCTTGCAAGTCCTATAGAGGCAATGAACTCTGTATCTATAGTCTAAATAGTAACTGAAGGCTATATTTGTGAAAATAAACATAAAAAAAGAGGAAAATATTGAGGTCACTATATATTTATGGAATTCCTTTGTCCCTCCACATGAGTTGGCCCCAGAATGAGATCGTTGGGTAACTTCACTGTGTCCTACTGAGTAAACCAGGCCGACCAACTGCTTGCGTTCTTTGGACAATACAGCTGGTAATGGTATGAACGTCCCTGCTTGTAACAATAAATGAAAGCAACTGTGCTTGGAACCAATTTGAATTTGAATTTAGAAATTTGAATTTAGATTTTTGAATTTGAATTTAGTAATCCTAAGTGGATGTGAACAATGCTGATCAATCTTGTTAGTATTAAAGTACGAAACTTCTGTTTATTAGGTTTTTTTCACTACCATGGTTACATACATACTGTACATACACACAAACATACATATATACATGGAGGAAGCAAGGCCTATCCTTGGAACTTCCTGCAATATATTAATGAAGTAGTTATGTTTACAACGTCAGTAAGTCCATGGAAAAGAGAGAAATTACCGACAAAATATTTTTTTTAAGGGAATGAAGATAAATTGGAGACGAGGTAACATGTGATACTCAACATAATGAATGTAGAACCATTACTTAATAATAGTAACACATGATCATGACAACTTGTTCCTTGTCAATTAGTCAAATAAAAACATGGAATGAATATTAAGGTATAAGCCATCATATACGTAAATTACTGGGACAGTGTAGCGATTAATACTTAATTATTTTGAAAGTTAAATTTCATGAGAAACTTGAAAAACAAGTTTGAAATACCTCGTATTTGCTATTACAAAGTGTCTGGGCGACAGAGTAGAAATCAGATGGATTGGTGAATTCACTCTGTCACTAGAGACTAGGTTTACTTGGTGGAAAAAAATAAAGGAGTTTATATGCATTGGATCAATTAATTGAAATCTTATTTTAAGTCACAATCGTTAAATTTTGTTCAAATATCCAGAAACTATCCAGTTCTTTGTCTTTTTAAAAAATTTTGAACCAAAACTTGGAAGTAAAAAAAATGATTTCTTTTAGTCAGTAGAACATTTTAGACATTACACCACCTTTTTCTTGCACTTTTGAAAGTAAGTTCACACTGTTTTTGTTGCATGCAGATTTTGTCACAATCAGGTTCAAAATAAATGCAACATTCAAAAGTCAGTCTCGTTTCTCAGAACTGTCGACTTTTCAGAACATTGCGTGCACAGTTTGTATGTTCAGTTAATTGGAGCGTTGGTAATGTGTTACCGTTTTTTCAATGTGCCGTTTGCTGTTGGATGGTTTGTCTTGTCTGTCTGAGACTTGGGTTTATGAGGTCTATCCACATAAATTCTCAATATCGAGGCCGTTCTTTTATTCAAAGCTGCAAAAAAATTGGCTTTTCCGTTACCTTTTCTAATTTATTGTGCGATTTCTAAATTTTTTGAGAAATCAAAAGGTTCAAAAGATGTTGCAAAAATTGAAATTTTGCTATTTATTGTTGGTATTTATTTAATTAAATTTTAAGTTGGGGTTTATTAAATCCTTTTTACATGTTGGTATTTACTGCCTGCTCACAAACTTGAAGTTGAATTAAGAGGGCCCCTAATTAATCTGTAATCTATAATCTGTATTCTGTAACAGTTATATGTACTTGTCTTACAGTTTTAGTTACTATCACAGTAATAGTTATGTTATATCATGCAGTTACAGTAACTATTAGAATAATAGTTACTTTGTTACACTGTAAGTAGCCATTACCGTAAGAGTAACCTAAATAGTAACAGTTACGTAATAGTCACCTAAATATTAACAGTTACTTAATTGATTGTTACTGTAACAGGAACGTTTACAGTAACAGATTATCTTTCTTATCGCAAAAGTACACGTTACAGTAACAGTTATATAATTATAATTACGTTATTATTTTCAGTAATAGTGTTACTTTATTACCCTTACAATAACAGTTATTTTGTTACAGTAACAGGAACTATTACAGTAACTTATTATCTTTCTTATAGCAAACCTAACAGATACAGTAACAATTAATTTATTATAATTATAATTACATTATTAGTTTCAGTAATAGTGTTACTTTTATTACCCTTACAATAACAGACTTTACTTTGTTATAGTAACAGGAACTATTACAGTAACATAGTATCTTTCTTATAGCAAATGTAACCGATACTGTAACAGTTAATTTATTATAATTATAAGTACATAATTAGTTTCAGTAATAGTGTTACTTTATTACCCTCACAATAACAGTTACTTTGTTATAGTAACAGGAACTATTACAGTAACATATTATCTTTCTTATAGCAAAAGTAATTAATGATACAGTAAAAGTTAACTTATTATAATTACAGCTACTTTATTATAGTTTTCAATAGTCGAGTTACTTTATAACAGTAACAGTTACTTTATAGATACATTTCACATTCTATGCTTTTACAATCCGTTGATTTTTAGTTAGAAAACTCCAAAAACTCATATTATGAGCAATTCCTGTCACAGTCCTGTAAATACTCCAGTCTGCAAACTATACCTCCAAATAATGTCCATTCAGACACTACTGTACGGCTACTTTAAGAGTTTATGACCACAGACAAAGAAAACAAATGCAGGAAATTGTTTTGAACCCATGAGACCTGAATTCTGCTATCACAGGCCATTTGATATTTTGATATTTTCTAATTTTGGTGTTGTTTGCACAGCACATATCCTTTTTACCTCTTTACCATAAGCTTACAGACCTTTTAACTACAATTTTACAAAAAAATGATGGGCTGGTATTGACCAACACATGGGTTGTTGGCTGGTTTATATAGCCCTGTTTAATGTTTGAAAGATACAATGTTATGAAGGGTTTTCACAGTAATACCTGTTTGTGCAGATATACTTTTTGCCTGTGAGCTCAAATTTTGTTTTTAAACCCTATAATAATATCTGGATGCTTCCTGCTTTTGGTCATATGATTCGGACATGTTTCGACATAATTTAACTATATGCCCAGCTTGCAATGTTCAGTGAGATAATCAAATTGGAATTTTGTTTTACACAGGAAAGTATTAAATCTTGTGAATGTATATACATATTGAACAATAGGTATCATTTGGTGATTGTTTTCATCGGGAAACTGAAGCAGGAAGGGGAAGGGGACAAGGGGATCATTAAAAGGGGATTGTTTTAAGAAGGGGGGTTGGTTTAAGGAGGCGGGGGGTGGGGTTTAAGAACGAAGAGGATGAAGTAGGCATTCAAAGTCCCATAACAAGTGTTGGAAGACCATAGTCTTTATAAATGAAAAGTTTTAAAAAAAGAAATAATTTATTCCTACCCTAATTTAAACCCACTCCTACTCTTTCTCCTCTTCTCCTTCCCCTTATCCCCCCTCCCCCACCCCAACCTCATTGCTCTGAATCTGGTTACTTCTCTACATGTGTACCTAGCAGTTTTTAACCTTACTGCACTGTTTCTGTACCTCACAATACCCGCTGTTAAAAATTGGTGTCGAAGATTGGTACGAATGGTTTCAAGCTTTTATCAAACTTTAAATAACACAAAACAAACAAACGAAAAGAAGTCTGTTATTGAAAATTTGAGCAGATTACAAATAACGTTAGCATCTTTCGATTCTTTTCTGGACACTAGGCCAATGTGTATTTTAGCGACTGTTATAAGTGACTTTCATTACTTGTAATACATTGTTACTGTGCCTGGTAACATTCTCGAAAATTTATAAAAATGTGTCATTACTTCAGTAAAATGTGAGGTTACTCCTTATGCCATGTTCTTGGTTTTCTTTCTTTTTTTCTATGCCTTTCGATGCACCCAATCTTCAATCATTACCTCAATTAAGCAGTCTGCCAAAGATATAAAATGTCCCCACCCTCCCACCACCCACCACCCCCACCCCTGCCAAAAAGAAATAATCAGAGATTTAAAAAAAAAAGTTATCCATTGACCTTTCTATAAAAATAGATATCCTAGGGAATCAAGAATTTTAGGTCTGAAAATATAAATTGTCTTTTGGAAGAAATAAATTATAATCTTATACGTGTGGCTTGCAATCGTGTTTAGCTATTTTCTTATTTCTCTGACGGTCATCCTACCCCAGTATATTTATCCTCTCATTTTCAAAATTAACACCAAATTCCGAGAATTTTTTTCTTTTTTCCAGCTGTATCCACATAAAGACAACCTCCTATCCCAGTTTGATATAGAATTGTGTAACGAAACAAGGAAATTCTCGAGATCCATGCCATGGCATTTAGCCCTAAATATATTATGTTACGCGATTTCTTCCCACAATTGACGTCAGTCTCGACCGCAGCAACGAAGAATATAAAACAAAGAAAAAGAAGAAGATGGTAAACCACTTGGTATCATTACTGCAAATCTTATTCCTGTAATTAAGTCAGCCAATGAATGGATCTAACAGTTGTTATTATATAAAAACAGCTTTAAAATTATAAATATTCAATATTTCAAGATGTTGTTTTCTTGGAAAGAGTGGATTTGGGGGGTATTGAATCCTCTAGCAAATTAATGGCTCTCGTATTGATGTTAGAAAGAAAAATGGCAGTTGTAAGAGAGGCAGGAAATAAGTAGAAAGATGGAGAGAAAAGAAATAAGCGAGAGTGTATATAGTTCTCCGGAAGTGAATAATTTGATGTGGGAATTAAACTAGGATTTTCCATTTTAGGCTGTCAAAGGTAGCTTAAGGTTACAGAGCTGTATGCAATGTATATGGCGTCCCAAACATATATATGGCAAATAGAAGGTGCCAACATTTAAATTCATAAATTACAAACGATGTCATGTTTATTTAAAAGAGGACCTTTATAGGTAGAATTGTAGTCATGATATTTTATTTTTACAGAAGAAGAAAAGGTTGAGTACTACTGTATATTTAATTAATTTTTCTGCAGTTTTTCTGATTTTGAAGAAATTTTGAAGATATTCACTTTTAGAATATGCTTCAATCTCTGGAATGCTCTGATAAGGATGAACAGATGATGACCTTGGATCCTCAGATAAGCTGAAATGATTATATTATCCATCCATTGGTTTACAATTTCTAATAAACTCAACCAAAACATGTTCTCTTTAAACTTAATGTATACTATAGAGAGCAAAGTAAAGTTATCAACATTTCACTTTCTTATAATTATCGCTCCTTCCTTGCGCCGTAAAGTAGTCTTTGGATCCACTTTGAAATTGTAAAGGGGAATTGATGTGATGCCAAACTTTTGCAAGCAGCTTACAGTTTTGACAAGAAATTCTACCCTATTTTTGTCAGCCTATATCCAGTAGCCAAAATAATTAATATTGCGCGTGAATTTTCTTCTTCGTATTGCTTGGCCGACTGATACAGTTGCATCTAATTTTCGAACGGAAATGAAAGATTTTCTGACGCATCTATATCGTAGTCTCGTGGAAAATGATACCGCACGACTGTAACATTATCATTTTCTAGAAATTGTTAATTTTACTGTCAAAGTAAATTATTAACGTTGTAACAATTTTCTCGTCCATGCAAAAAACATAACGTCATACACCTACGCACAACTGACAGGGAGGATAGGGAGCTGATTTAATACCTGGTGACATGAGATACTCTCGGGGGGGGGGGAGGGGGGAGACAACTGTGTTAAACTGTTTAGACCCTCCCAAAGAAAAGTTAAGTTATTTGCAAGTAAAATCGACATACAGTATATGACTTCAGAACAGTTTTCAATTTCAGCTCTGGTAATATCGAATATATTGTATTTTTATATAGTCTAATAAGGTCTAAAATTTAATCTGTTATATAATTCTGAGATTTTAACACACTAACACATTTACATAGTCCTGGTCAGTTGGTACCGTTGCGTCCTTTGACAAGACACTCAATCTCCATTGCCTCTCATCACCCAGGTGTAAACAGTATGTATGCCTGGGAAGTTACATACATGGTAACTTGTAGATATAGGTGCGTGAGCAAGTTTGTGGCTGCACCTTATTGGAAGTCCCCCCCCCCCCCTGAGATGAAACATATTTGGCACATTGTGGTGCACTGATGACTGGTTTTGGAATCATGTTTAGTGTGGCAAGTTACTAATGACAAAGTGTTTACTGTCAAAAAGTTGGGTGAGAAGGCCTTGCAAGCCATGATACAAGACTTCATACCTTCAACTTTTGAAATATTTAGTAAAACCACCATGAAAAATGTGGATTCTTCAAAACAAAAAACGAAGGTTATGACAGACGTTTCCTGCTGTTCTCGTACGGGATTTGAAGTTTACACTCGTTTTTGGTGCAGTTTTGTAATTAAGTATATAAATACTAATGTAAGGATGGTACTCACACTTAGAGCCTGTACTGGTACTCAACTGTATCTCCTACTTGTAATCAGTCTGCTTGTACTCATACCATGCAAGGGGGCTTGTATTTGTACTCATGCTGTTGTACATGTACCAAGAAAGGGCTTTATTAACTCTAAATATAACTAAAAGAGAGAGTTTGGCACAATAACACCTGTTTCAAGACATACTCGATTTTATTTAATGTTAAAAAGTAAATAAACAATTTAACCAACACCTGCTGTGTAGATTCAGTCACACAGTAGGTCCATATTTAGCAATGCGTAAAAGTTACAGCACGAGAAACCAGTCCGTATCTGTATAAATTACCTCGCACTGCAGGTAACCCCAGGGGTATGTTAAACGCAAATTTATCATCTCTTGTCAGTAACGAAATATTTAGTGAAGATTATATTTGTGATCTTTGGAAAGGAAAATCGCCATGGAAATGAGTCCTTCCTAAAGGATAGTGTAATGCCAAAAAAAAACATTGAAATGTTAAAGATTACTTGTAGTTGTAGTTTTCTTGTAGTTTTCAGTCCAGGTAAAGATTTCATGTCCACTTGTTTGTAAGTTTTTGAGAAATTACACTTTAAATATCTGAGGCTCATTTATCAAAGTGACTGGGTTACCTAGTTTAGCACAAATACCATTCCATAATTCTCACTAGTAAAATTTTTAAATTTTTTTATAGAGTTATTAGAATCGATCAAAGTTTTATGCACAACTTTATCCGTGGATCGATGAGCTGACATCGAATTTTGGTTAAAATAGCATAAATAAAAATAAAAAAATAAAAATAGCAGAAATATTGAAAGTGAATGCCCTGAAACCGAATAAATATGGAAAGAATAGCCGGCTCAGCTTGACTAATACTCTTAAACAGAATTACTGAACACTTCCGACGTAAATGATCGTTCTTCACCTCTTACCTAAGTTACCTAGGACCATGTACAAAGGTAACCCTTGCTTCTATTTATAACGCATATTAAGAAACGTTTTGGTCGTGATGAGCCATTACACTTTTTCCCTCGACTTCATCCACGATTGGATGGAATGATATCGGTTTTACTTCAACCAAATTGTAAATGAAAGAAGGAAATGTGCAGCCGCTTTAAACATTTGTAGTCATGCAGATAACAAAAGTTTGAAACAAAGTTTCTCTTTAAACTACACCGTTTCACTTTACGAAGAGACGAAACAAAGTGTAGATCTTACTAATTTCATGGTCATGGTACCTTTCCCCAGTTTATTGACTCGGGTTTGAACTATGGCCACTCTCAAAGTTGTTCGACCCTTTTCACCGAAGGAAAAAGGATCTTTCGGGTAAACTCTCGAGTCATCAGTTCATATTATATTATGCCATTTATTCTCATTTTTTACAGTTGAAAAGCCAAAGGCCGTGCGAGCTAGTCCCGGACCTTCTACCATCAGAAGAACAAGTTCTCTCGATACCATCACAGCACCTTACCTCTGCGGTCAATGGCCCAAGGAACTCCCACCGACGACGCCCCATGTTCCTGGCGGAGGGAATGGTGGTGCCTACGAACCGAACCAAATACATCAGTCGACGCAGGTGAGCAAGCGTTCCTTTTACGAACAGCATTTCTCAAACATGTCGGACACGATAGTGCCTTTTTCATTTTTTAACCGGCAGTGGCATCCACAGACATTTGGAAGTGGGGTGTGCACAGCAATATTGAGAGCAACGTTTGGGGTAGCCCAAAAGTCATGGCAGCGTGAGGTCCAGGGGGCCCAGCCATATCGCCTCTGGTGGGGGAACAAGGGGGAAGCTTTGTTGTTTTCAGCGTTTTCAGAAAATTTACCGGTTCAAATCTGCAGGAATTTTGAAAGTAGCCCAACATGAATTAAAGATAGTAGAAGTCTACCTATAAGGCTTTTTTTTTCTTCATTTGGAAGTGAGATTGTTTTGGGGATGTGTCCCCCTCTCCTATGGTGACACCACTGATTTTCCCTATCAAGGACCTTTATTACACTGCTCAACCATGTTTAATACCAAACACGTTTCCACCTCAATTAAAGCTGCATATTATGTATAGTTGTAATTTTTTTTGGGGGGGGGGAATAATAAAATAATGTTTTATTATTTCTTCATTTTTGCAAAATGAAGAAATAATAAATTATTTCTTATTTTACCACAATTAAAATAAGAAGTAATTTGCTAAAATATTTTCATTTTTATGAGGGTGAATCTGGGTCTCAGAACTTTTACTCCTGTGTCATAAAATATCTCAGGTGTTTAAGACTTTATTTACCTCAAGCGTCCTTATCAATGGCTTCGATTATTGGTCGCCTTAGGGTAGGAAAGCCAGGCTCACATTTAGTTACATATATATACAGTATATAGTATATGTATATATACAGTAGGGTCCTTTAATCCCTTTGAAAACACAGGAATTTACCACAATATCAACATGCCACCATTTTTAGAAGCAGCATATTTCAGGGGTCACGGAAAAGAGAGCCCCGCTGCATCTTATTCCCCCCCCCCCACTCTGTCTTTATCAGAGAGTATGAGATGGCCATCAATTCAGTACTGATCCTTTCATCAGGCGGATGTCAAGTTTTTTGAGTGGGGTCTGAGGCGAGCCAAATCCCAGAAGGCTACGAGATTGCTGCCTCTCAAAGTCCTCTACTGTAATTCAAGCACCCTCGTCATTTTAATTACTGTCACAGAGGAACCCAACAATCCGTTGACCGTTGATGAAATGGGGCACTGTACGGTGGTATAGAGGGCTTCGTATCCGGGCAGGGTAATTTTGTATAATTTTGTGATACCAGTCGGTGAAAGAAAAACGTAAACATTTGAAAATGAGCCCATGGCAGAAAATGGGTTATAACTATACTTAAAAATTTCAGTCTGTTGAGACCTTACAAGTGCAGTAAGAAGAGCAAGGGCATTGCATCTTAAAGTGGAAAGGTTCGGTACCAAATTTTTAATTGAACAATAATTCCAGTTTCGTTAAGAACTACCTTTCTATCTCAGGTTGGCAAAGGCGTATTAAAGTTGATACTTTCGCGTAGCTTCTGTAACTTTCAAATTTGTTTTGAAATATGTTTTGGGGAAAATAGTACCGTTGATAGTGACAGTAGAGTTGACTGGACAATGTGATGGGATATAACAAAATGGCCCGGGCAAATTATGCTGTTAATGTGGTGTGGGAGGCAGTTATGGGGGGGGGGGAGCGTTGGGTTTTGGTGGGAGGTAATGTGAGGGGTGTAGGTAATGTGAGGGTTGGGGGAAGGTGAGGGTTGGGGGAAGGTGAGGTTATGAGTTTGAATGGAACCATTGCCTTTTGCATCGGAAGGAGCATGGGGGAGGGGGGGGGGTGGAGTTTGCCCGATGTGGGGGCCGGTTTAACCTAGGATGACATGAGGTAATTTGGAATATTGTGGCAGGTTTGGAATGATGTAACTTTGGAGATGAGGAGGAGGAGGGCAGGGATTGAGGGAAAGGTGGGGAGCTTTAATATTTGGGATGGGGTTTTGTCGATGTGTAAACTGAATCTGCAGGGCATGCGATACTGCAAGTCACTACAAATACCATCAGGGATTTCAAGGTTGGAGAAAGATTACTACAAAACAAAATACATTTTGCACGAGTTTTTGAAGAAACGCAAGAAGTCCTTAGATCTGTAAATTTACAAGTTGAAAGAGTAGCCTAGTATGAATTAGAGATGCTAAGTACATCAATGGGTCGAATCCAACAAAATATATCCGAATCGACGCAAAGAGAGCTGGTAACTTACAATTCCAGACAAGACCGTTTTTGCATCCGTCAGAGAGCTCCAGCAAAAGCAAGTGCTGCTGTTTGAGATCAGTCACTCATTACATGCAGACGGCCTCCAAAGCTTTATGCCTGGTAGAGAGAGAGAGAGAGAGAGAGAGGAAAACGAGAAAAGAAAAACATTTGATGTGTTTTAGGTCGAAAGTCCTGACAGATACTTACAATCTATCCTGAAAGGGTAAGAGTTGATTGAAACGTTAAGTAGAAAGACCTTCTGGAGAAGGCAGGCGGTTACAAGTGTGCAGAATGCCAGCAAGTAACCGGAAGAATCCGTAGAGTCCAAAAACTACGTCGCCATGGAGATGGCAAATCCTTTCGTCGGGACTGATTCGGGAAGAACGATTTTTACGTAGATTAATATGCCGTTTAGTCTGTCGTCCAAACGGCAAAAGTTGATGTCTCCGATGAGATGACTGGATTGATAAAAGATCTTAGAAGAAGGAGTGCATTAACCCAGCCACTGTAAAATCAACTGGTTGCCTTGGCGACAAGTATAGTCTCGTTGTCCAAAGCAATATTTTGTCCTCTTGAGTGATGACATGACTACTTTCAGTCTTAAAAGACTTAAATAAAATTCAAAACAATATCTGACTAGAGATAATAAACAAATTTGTTTCGAAAAATGAAAGGAATTTTTACCCAAAATGAGGTACAAAACCGGTGATGTCATTGGTTGGATTCCCAATGGTCAGTGGTCGGAATCCCGAGGTCACCGATTTGGAATTCTGTTCTTTTCAAAAACTGTATTCTCTTTAAAAAAAAATATGCCGCCGGTGAGTCAATGGTCGTTCACATTTTTCCGCAATTTATCTCAACATAAACAAACCCCATTTTGCACTTTGCTGCAGCATTCATCCCGTTTTGTTTTGTTGTTGTTGTCGGCCTGCTCAATTTTATGCCTGATGCCGGCAATGTTTTCTCTTGTATCAAATGTGAGTGTCGGTGACATCTCCTTTCCCTGCCTCTTCAATAAATGATCATTGTCTCCAGTCATGGCTTCTTCTTATTTTTCCAGACGATACATGCACTCAAAGCGAGAGAAAAGGTCTCCGAACATGAAACGTCTTGTCTAGGTGTTGTTTTCCAAAAAGTGCGTGTGTAATTTTCATTTGAACAGGGAAAAGTCAAACTTGTAAAAATAAAATTATACATTTTGCATTGAAGTAGTCTACAGTATCTGGGTTTATAACCTGTTGATAGGAATTATCATCGATTTTGAAATTCTAGATTTATTGTGACACTGTGGGTTAAAGGGGCTGTGATTTTATCCATCAGTTGTTACATCATTGGCTTTTAAAGGTCATCACTATATGTATTGTTCACCAAATATGCCAGAATGCCAAGAAATGGTCACTTGTATTCAAACTTCATTGAATGTTCTACTGTCACCCTCAAAGCTGTTTTCCCTTTGCCAGAGGTATTTTAGATTGTAATCTGATTTGGACACACCCTTATATGTCTGGAAATATATCTGGTGAGTCATAATAAACTATGAAAGGTAACTTACATCTTTTTAACAACTTTTCTTGCAAGTTGTAACTTTTTTAGTGTGTTAAACCAGGAAGTTCCATAACAACTCCCTGGTTAAACTGCAGGGCCTATACTGGTGACCTTGGATTAAAGGTTTTGTTTAAATCAGGAGATGCTGTATGCGAATGGTTCATTCTTAAAGTTCATCAAAGTTGCCCCCAAATTATGCTAGAAGGTTGAATAATGGTCACTGGTAAATCATGACGTGCTTCACTCTCTAACCTGTCTCCTCAATACATGTGCACTCCGATCTACCACCTCATATAACTCATATAACAACTGGTAACCTTCTTGCCCTGCACCACCCAATGACCCTCTCCGAGGCCACCGTCCTCCTCCCCCCCCCCCCAAATCTTCCATTCAGAAATGCTTTGGGATAATACCCTGAACTGTTACAACATCCTAGAGGGTATATTTGACAATTTAGCAATTTGTTTCGAACATGCATGAAATTGAATGCTTTAAATCTATAACCCCCTTTAAAATAATGGGGCCCAACTTTGTAAAATTTAGTAAGGCAAAAAAAAAAAAAAATTTTAGATCATAAAAGCACATATGGTACAGTATTTGATTGGAGCTACTACATAAGTGGAAAACCATTCAGAATGTAAGTTTTATCCCACAAGCAAATCCTACGTGGGAGTCGTGCATTAATACATTCATCCGCATGTTTCCGTGCTCATAAATTTTGCTTTGAGCTAGAAGAACAAATGGTCTGACCTAGAAAATGACATCAAAATTTGTCAGACTTTTTACATCTAATGACATTTGATGTGTGCAAGCACATTACTAACCTTCCATTCGATGTGGATTAGCTGCAAATCTGCTTTCTTTCGAAATAATTACATGTCGCTCGTGCTCATTTGGGTCGTATGATACAGCAAATGATGTGTTTCATTTAAATCCATTTTAATTTTTTTCCCCCCCCTTTCAGAAAGTCTGTTTTACTTGATTATTGTCTATATATTTATTTTAAGAGAGAGACAAGTTTTCACATTATGACCCAAAAAAATATTGTCATAAAGGAATTTGAGATATATATTTGAAATTGTGAATAGTGAGTCAACTTAGTGCAAAATCACCATACGTGTGGTTTCTAAGGTGAATTAAAATCCTTAGGTCAGTAGTGTTTTCGATCTCATGAACGGAGGTGTAACAGGGGAAGGGGTGGGGCGGGGGTTTTGCTGTCACTATTCTGAATGGGTTACAGTAGACATGGTTGTCCAGGGAAGCACTTGGGCTCATCTAAACTGACTTGCTTAAAAAATAAGAATATTCATAGAAAGGTAGCAAGTAATTCATACACATATTCGGGAGGGAGGGGGGGGAGGGGAGAGGAGGTGGGGAAGATCATTAGAAATGAAATCTCCAAAAAAAAAAAGTTTGCAGAAGACATTTGGGGAAGTTGGTGAACAACGGACTATGGCTGCAGGTTTTGTGAATTAGGAAAGTGTCAAGTCATTTTGTACAATATCAAAAGTACCCTTACATATGTCTATTATTTCTATTGCATCGATTGTAAACTGACACTTTTCAACTTTCTTCCTCATATTTATGGGAAAATCTGTACAACTTTTCTCTATGGTTTTTTCATCGTCACAGATTTCAATGCAGGATTTGAATTTGCAGTATAAATTTTTTTCTTTGTCGTAGTTCCATACAATCAACCAACTCCTGCGTATATTTTGACGTATAATACATGCGTCGAACAAAAATGAAAGAATCCCCATAAACATAAAGGTTCTTTACATGATGATGAACAGTTTAATGCAACATTAATGTTTCACATAATTCAATGACCTACTGCTCTCTGATACATCCAGAAAGATTCTGCAGCCATTGACAAGTTGATCGATGAACCTTACCATTACCTCTGTCTACCCCTCCCCCCCCCCTTAGCCTCATTCGACATCGTTTCCTGTTCCCCCTCTCTCCTCCTCCAAAACCCGCATTTGGTTTTCGAATTCCACAATCTGTTATCGAATCATACTTACTGTTTCAGACTGGAACATATGGCCCTGGGATTACAATATCATCTCTTACAAAATATCTGTCCACATAGAACAAAACAACCAGCTGCACCATAAAAGCTAATATTACCAATTTTAACATCTCAGTTTTGCTCAGGAAAATAAATCAAACATAACATGAAATGTATTTCTTAGGACTAATTGTTTTATAAAATGTAATTTTTTTTTAGTTCATAAAAACAAACTTTTCTTTTTTTATTCTCAATTCAGTTTCAGCTTGAACCCTAAACAGCTGAACTTTTCCCATTTTAAAAGGACATTTATTTGCATACAGCTGTGTTTTAAATAACTCCCTATTTTTTTTTTCTTTTTCTAGGCTGATGTTAACCTAGCTAGCCCCTTATCAATAGCTTTAATCTATAACATGTTTACTCTATTCCCCTATAATTCAAGCTGGTATTCTCAAGATGGCAAAGGCCACAGGCTTTAATAGACCATCGTCCTGACATTCGCACACCCTTTGCACACATGCTGCTGCTGTGATAAGGTAGTAGAGGTTGTAAAGCCCCCAAACAAAGAATAGAAATACAATGGTGAAAGGCCTAGAGGGTCTGCCAGTTTTAACACCATTTCAAATAAAAACTTGTGACATATCCAAATTGAATCAGAAGAATAAAGTAACCATTATTTAATGCTGCTTTTAATAGATCTTTTATATTTTTTTCTATAATTTTTTTTTTCCTTCTTTCTTCAATATATTTATTAGACTATGAGAGCTGATCAATTTCAAGGAGGCATTTTGATGTTAATTTTAGGAAATGAAAATAAAAAAAAAATGGCAGGGACCTTGAATGTAAGACGTATTTTTTTTTTTTATTTCAGATCAGTTGTAAATGTAAAACTTTTTTTCTTCAGAATTAAACTGTTATTCTTTATCTTTAATAGTTTCAAAACTTGTATGAAAACCAAGACAAAAGAAGTACATGTTGAATATGTGCTGCTTGGTGTTTTAACAGGAATTTTTGAAAACAGAGGGAAGATGCTGGTTATTGATTGCAAAATATAATTTTCAGCCTTATTACCATCAATGGTTTTAAAAGTGTGAAGAAAGTGCAAATTTGTAGAAACGGGAAGCAGTGGAAAGGAAGTTCTTGGGCTCTTGTTGGAATCTAGTTATCAAATGATTATTTCTACGGATGTAAAAACTTTGTAAAATTGAAGACAGGTATTGTATTTTATGACAATACTACCAATACAATAGTTTCAGAAGGCTCTATCACAATTGCTCTCTGCAATAGTAGAGTACATGGGAAGTTAAAGATGCTTAACCAGGTACCACCCACCCCTACATAGGGTTGAGAGGGGGATCAGATGGGGGAGGAGAGGGGCAGACCCCTCATATTCCACTCCCCCATCCACTCCCCCATCCCACTCATCCCAATTATCTGTAGAAATTGCTATACACTTTTTGTTCTCATATCTTCCCATTCCTCACAGAGAATACTAGATGAACCGTTTTACCTTGAAACTTAATTAAAATTTATATCTTTCTTGAATGTTGCATAATATGAATCAATGACGTGTTCTATTGTTCTCTGATTTAATAAGTAATGAACGGTACTCCTCTAACGAGGTGAACATTTTTGAAGCCCGTATATACAGTTCAATTACCTCAATTTTAATTACAACTTTTGTATAAAATATTATTTATAAAGTTTCCTACCTATGGGAAAGCAATAGTTACGCCATAGCCCTTTTCTGTATCCCATTGTCTATGGACGTGACTCTGCACTTTTGGCTATTTATACCGTATTCCAATTACAGTTACGTTTTTAAGTATAGAGTACTACTACATGTTATCTAAAGAACTGGAAAAGTACATGAATTTTACCTCAGTCGGTATGTGGTCTGTCAACCGAGCATTCCTTTTTCATGTATAAATTGATTACCTACATAGTACAGTCTGGGAAAATTGATTACAAACCCTCCCCTTTTGTAGAAGATTTCTCGGGCATGAAGAGGGGTTTGTTAAATGTCTGTATAGCTTTAGAATAGTAAGAAGAAAAAGAATTATTTTGTCTTTTGAAAAAAAAAAATTATATTTAGATTTTTTTATTTCACTTTTGTATATATGGGTTATTTTTTCTGTCAAAAGTGAAACATTGGCGTCAGTAGGAAGGCAAGAGACATGTGAACCATATATTTGTACTTTTTAAATGCTCCTCTCTGTTCCGTTCTGATTCTCCAAGGAGTGGATATGTTTTGAGGGAATGATGATTCTATCCATGGTATGAAGTTTGCACTTTTGATATATTTTGGGAGTTTCAGGGTGATGAAATTTTGTCTATTTTGCTAGAGTATTAAATTTGGTGTTATGTTTTTATTGTACAAATAACTGCTATACATATTTGTATGAGTAGCATTTTGCTATACAGTACTGCATAAAATTGTTCCCAGCTGTTGTTAATCATGCAAGAATTTTACCAAACCATGGTGGCTATGTAGGTCTGCACTCATTGAAAGGAGAGGGGGGAGGGGAAGGATGAAGTGGTAAGTGGAAGGAGAGGGGTTTAGGAAAAGGAGAGGGGGTTAGGAGAAGGAGAGTGGATTAGGGTAAGGTAGCTGAACAGTGGGAAGAAGGTGTCGGGGCATGTGTCTGGAACTGTCTGCCACAGAGTTTTTTGAAAAACTTTAAATTGCTCCTAATTCATAAATATATGAAAAGTGACTCTTTTTGTGAGAAAAAGTACCGTTTCATTTTTTTTAATGAAAATGTGTCCTTTTTTTTCATTGATGAAGAAGTGACCTAATTTTTTTGGAGAATTGAGAAAATTGTACTTTGAAACTGCTCATATGTCGAAGACTTGATTTAACCGTATGATAATTTACAGTGCTACACATGCCTGTTAGCCTTAAATATATTAATTTTTTGTTACCTTTTTTCCCTAAATATGCTGAGATAGATACATATCTAAGAAAATTCTTCCAATATATACCTACGGGGAGTGGGGCTGGGGATGGGAGGGGAGTGTTCAAGTAAAACAAGCTAATTACATCATTAAAATATAACAGTGTAAAACTTTTTCCCTTATTTTTTTTTAACTTTGCATTTCTTCCCAGTACGATATATAATTTAAAGTTTTAACTCAAACATTTAGTAAAAGCTGTAAGAATTCTCAAAGAGAATTACTGTGCAGATTTAGCAACCACTACACAAGTATGCAAGGCATGTATACAAGCATGGATTAGTTTCCGAAAACATTTCATCCGAATTTTCCTCAAATTGTTTAAATTGTTCCTTCCGTATCTTGTAGTAGGCATGCACAGCAGAAATTTGAAGGATCGTCTTCTTCCCCACCTCCCGTCGAAAGTCATTCATCCCGCGCCTTCTGCGACTCGTAGCGGTCGACCGATTGAAAACAGACCGACGAATAATTAATACTCATGCAACTGTCGTGACAGGAGATGGTCGTGTTGCTTACAGGGCCAGCTGCTTTAATTTTTTTACCCTTCTCTCCCTTTTATATCACCCCCCGAGGCAACTTGCTTCTCCTCTGTTTTTTTTTTTACCTATTCTCTCCCCCCCTCCCCCCCTTTTGAAAATAATTTAATAAAATTGTGAGTCCCTGAAAAGTCCTCTGAAAAGTACACTTCTCTTCAGTAGTAGCTGTACCTTATTTTTAAGGGTGTGCCGTTGTCAGAAACCTTTCCAGGATTCCCCGATAATGAAGCATTTAAACGGTTGAAATTCAATTGCATCTGACAGAGCCGAGTGTCTAGCTCTCTTATTTATACTGACTATATAACCCTAGCAGAACGACAGCTGTCAGGGGTAGGTAGGAAGCCCAGCAGCCTGTTCCATTAGAGACCTCAAGAGTGACTTTTAAAGGGGGTGTGTGTGTGGGTGTTTTTAACCTTTTCGATAACGTGGCAGAGACATGCTGTACACAGTATTACTATATGCCATATCAATCAATCATATCAATCATATCAATCATATCATATCATATCAATCATATCATATCAATCATATCAATCAATGGTACAATTTCAGGAATTAAAAAGGAAAAAATGCATTTTCTTGGATCCAAAGTATTCATAATTTCATACACAGACGTTTAGAATTAAATTAAATTAAATCCCAAAAAAATTTTAAAAAATCCCTTTCCCCGCTTTATCAAAATGTATGCTTTAAGGTTTAAATGGCATCAGTTTTGCATCCCCGCCTCCCCCAAAAAAATTTAAGCCTGTTAAATATTGCTTACACTTTTCAATAATACTTTCCTGGAGGCTGGAAGTTCTGACTTTTTCCAAAATTCTTCCCAGACACTGAAGTGTGTCCAGTGAGTCATTTAAATGATTCAGTGCGTGACCATTAATCTGACTTTCTAGCATATTTGGAGGGGCAAATGCAGATGACCTTAAATAATGTATTTCCAAGAAAGGATGTTTAAAAGTTAAAGATACTTTAATTTTGTCTACGAGATAAAAACTACCAAAATTCAACAATGCAAGTTGATTGGAATTGAAAACTGTCAAAAGGTTACATGCCCTTTAGAATTTCGGTCTTTTGAGCGAAAAAATTGAGGAGAAAGAAAGGAAAAATCACTGAAAATATCTCACATATGGAGCCTCAAATTGACTTTTTACCATGATCCTGCTAAATTTGTGTTTCCATGGCAATGAGGTTAGTTTTTTTATATTTTTTTTATAGTCACTTAATTGCTATGAAACTCTCTTGGAATAGTTCGATCAGGTAAAGAAGTAAATGAGTATTATTGTTGTGCGTAGCTACGTAGCTACAGTAGTTTTATGACCATGCCCCCCTCAAAATCTGAAGTGGTTGAAAAACAATGTATTTATAGATACAGAAAAACTGGAGAGAACTGGAATGTCAAAAAAAAGGTAGAGGTAATTTTATGTCATTGCTGGCCATTTACCTAGCTGTAAAACTACCGTAATAAATAGGTACAAAAGATGAAATCAAGACCTGGATGTTGCTGTCACAAGATGTTGAAAGTCTTGAAGACGTTCGGATGCCGTGTAAGAGCGGCCAGTCTGTCTCCGCAGTTAGTTAAAGACCGTCACTCGATATTGCTACTGAATTTTTTTTGTAGCGTGTTTGAAACTTACTAAAGAAAATTCCAACAGTGCTTGTAATCCTGATCGGTTCCGCACACCCAGGTCACGACTCCCTGGCCTTCCCGAGCATACTCATATTTTTGTTAACTACTGAAAGACCTCCAACATTTCAGGCTAAATGCTGGGGCTAAACGCAGTGAAATTCACTATTTGCCAGTAGGGAAAAAGGCACTTACATCTATCTGTCTGCCAGTTGACATATAAGAATAAAAACACGTTTTTTCTAAAGTCGAGTGACAATCGTCAATCAGACAATCGGCATGATTTTCAATACCTTGCGTAAGCCACCGTATTACTGCTCGTTATCAGTAAATGTATTGTTTCGCTGCTCCCTCAAGCCCGCACGGCAAGGTAGGTACGTACGTACGTACGTACGTGCGTCGTAAATTCAGGAAAATGCCTGTGGGGAATTTGATTTTAGCCAGTAGTTTTTGTAAGCAATTGCTTCTTTTTTCTTTTTCTTTTTACTTAGTGGCTAAACTTTTGGAATTCTAGACCTGTTTAATAATAGTTGAGCCAACTGTACATTCAGACAAATAAGATTACACGTCACAATGAATAAACATTTATGAACCACGGTGAAGGCGATTGTTTAAAAGTTGCACCCTTTTTCAAAATTTGCATTTGGCCGAGCCATTTTCACTCTCCACTTTATCTTTGAGCCTGTGAATTCCACAAGTGTTGACTTCTTCGTTCACAAGGCGATGCTTCTTCCCTTCTCGCTAATTTCTCCATTCTTTCAGCTTTCCCGGAATCAAGAGCAATGTAGTTTGCATTTTGCTACTAAACCTCAAAAAGCCTCGTAAACATTTTCTTTTACCTATCTATATGAGAACCTGTTTACACTAGATCCCACCCATATCCAGTTTGGCTGATCAGTTTTCTTTGCAAGTTTAAAACTCAGAATCTGACCCAGATTCAAAGGAATTGAGCATTGATGTCTGTTACATAGTAAGTAGTAGTATGTGATAAATAGCATTTACATGTTTTTTTGTGTTAATGCAGAATATATACATATTTATGCATATATAGGGTGTCTGCATATAAATTAGGAGGCCCGGGTTCGAATCCCGGTGGAGAATGGAAGTTTTTCACTGTTCTGGATTTTTCCAACTCATTACCATTTCAAATATATGTTCATTTGCCTCGGTCCATTTAACAGAGTCTGTTCAAAGTATCGCTTTCGAGATCCGGCCTTAGGATCCACAAGTGATTTTGGGTTGGTTAGCATCATGATTTATCTCTAGAGTAACGCAAAAATTGTATCACCAAAACAGAACTAGCGTTGGTCAATCCAGTTGATTGATAACCTTCCTCACTGGTTTCGAACCCCTGGACATGCAATCAGCGTTCATACAGTAGCCTAGTTGGTTAGGGTGTCCGCATATAAAGCGGGATGCCCAGGTTCGAACCCCGGTGGAGGCTGGAAGTGTTTCACTGTTCTGGATTTTCCAATTCACAGCGCGTACTCCCTCACCTCATATAACCTATGCATTACAGTATTAACCTGGAAATTACGGAAGGGAGATGGCCACACACACATACAGACAATTGCCAGATGCTAGAGCGAGGTTAATACGGTAATGCATAGGTTATATGAGGTGAGTACGTCGCTCGTTAATTCACAAACCGGGTAAGGTTTGGGGAACTCATTACAAAACTGGCTCAAGGGGTCAACAGGTTATCTGAAATGGTGGCAAACTTTGGCTATTTTCTCCAAAATGTATTTCACAGTGCATATAAACAATGTTATGTAGCTCAGAACCACTAAATTTAAAGGGATTTGGTAGCTCAAAGTTGGTACAATTTGTCTTTATTCGACATAGGAAGACTGTCCTTTATTGATATTGAAAACATTTTACATTCAAAATTCTACACTGTAAAATCCTTTTGAGTAAATGACATGGTTGATGCCCACAAGGGATTTCTGCAAATCTTATCTCGTTCTCACTTAATTCTTGGACAAGTTTAACTCGCTTTACACTACATTAGTCAGATAATTACAGTATAACAAATTATTTTAGGCAAGGAATCACAACGCTAACTGGCTCTCTGGTTAGGGAAAACGTCGCTGCAAAGATCCACCCCAATCACTCTACCATGTAGTAAATAGTTCTTCTTTCTTAAGTTTGATACGATACATAGTAAAATACAAGTCTTCCTTTTGAACTCCGTACTCCTGGTGAGAATTGTCGTTTTGTTTTTTAATCCTGTGCGCGCTCTCGAAGATGTATGTATAATTTAAACGGTTCCATACAACTGCCCCAAAGGTTGAAACTTTCCCAGTGGATAATTTTCGTTTTAATAATTTTCCATCGTAATTGTGTGGCTTCTTTAGAAAGTTGTCTTGTGTAATTTCCTGTTCATTTCCTCAGCTTCATACATAAACATCTGTAGGTATTTGTTTAGAGAAGAACCACCCTCAAAGCAACTAGTTTCAACGGACAGTTGAAGTAGAAACGATAGTTTAATGATGTTCGGTGGTGAGGTAATTGACATGCATACCCTGTTGCAGGTCGGTGTCAGGCCCGATGACAACGGGGAAGGGAAGCTGGAAGAGGTAGGGTCCCAGGAGCCTGGGGCCAATTACAGGGCCTGGGGAACTATAAAAAAAAATACAAAGTGGGACCTGGTGACATAATTGTACCGGGTGCCTGACACTTATTTCAAACCCCCTGATGCGTGCCTCAATAGAGGAGTCTCTGCCTTGTCACGGTGTATATGAACTTGTTGACCTGTTGCTCTTGCTTATCAATGGAATTTACCAAGGTGCCTAGCTTGCTTGCTTGCTTGCTTGCTTGCTTATAAATAAGAACCATGCCAAAAGTTGTTATTTTTCATCATAATTTGTGTGCCGGTTGCCAGACAGCCCTAGAAACATAACAACCAGCATTTTCGAAGTTTACAGAAAACAAAGAGAAATATTCCATGTGGCATAGGTTTGATATAGAACTTAATCATTATAGCAAAAGTTAGAACTGATGACCCACGACTTTCCCTCAGCAGAGGTTTTGGAATCGATCTATAATTCACTTTGTCTCCTGGCTTACCTGTCTCCCCACAATGGCAGCAGGGTCATTCCATGCCAAATCAACAGGCAAAATTTGATCTTGACACCCACCATCTCAGATTTTCACCAAACTCGGTGTGGAGTTTTATAATATGAAGATAAGAATTCACGCCAAATTTTAGCTGAAACTATCAATTGGTTCTCGAGATATCGGCTTTCAAAAATTGGTGAAATTGACCCGACAATCCAAATGGCGTCCATTTTGAATCAACCTAAATTTTAACACCCAGACTTATTCTTCAATAACTTTTCTTCTGAGTAAGCTACAGACGTGAACCTTGGGATTAAAGTGATTTAAAGCACGGGGATTCTCAATATGGACATTAATTTAATGTAGGAGAATAATAAAGGTAAGTTAAAGGGCTTTTGAATTATAATGAGTAAAAAATAAATTGCGAAAACTTTATTTTCACACCTTCTCATACATATGAAAAATTTGCTCCACAACAAATTTGGTAAAAATCTGAGATGGTGGGTGTCGGGCCCTTGTTGAGTTGGCATGGAATGACCCAGTATCTGATCTCCTTCAGTTGTGTCTAGAGTCAATTGGTAAACCTCTTCAACAGTGCCCTCCCTCAGCAACTGGTGGTAGAACATGGAGGGTCGTCGTCGTAGAACTGTAGTGACTGGGTCACTAAGGGTGCACAGTGTTAAAAGGTTACCAGTTCACTCTAGACACCTTAGAGCGAGAGTGCTTAGGTTGTGAAGAGACAGGTAAGTCGGTCGCTCAGAAATAGCCAAACCTAATACATTTTGGGATACTTATCACCAATGATTTTCATCATCAAATTTAAAAAAAAAAACATTTTTAATAATTTGAAAGAAAAGGAAGAGGAAAAAGTCATTTTGTTTCTGTAAATTATATCTCAATAACAAAACTACAAAAAAAATTAAAGTCAGCATATGAAAACACAAACAGAAATAAAAACCTTTTGTATCCAGTATCAAGCAACAAGTGTCGATGTATATCTAGATAGTCTGCCGAATTGAAGAGGTTGTTTTTATCTTTCTCGTCTTGTGCGTACGTGTTTCGACGTAGATTTTCTTCAACTCTGTAATTCATGTGAGGTCTAATTCTCTCCTCCTGCCTGTTCACACTTGAGCAATTAATACACTGCTTTAGGGAACATCTCTCAATGGATCTCAAATTGTGACTGCTATAATTTAGTCCTCACATCCTCTGCAGTCACGTCCTGCCTCTCTTAAAGAAAGAGAGAGAGGGGGAAAAAAAGAGATAAGATGAAGATGATGCAGGCAGGAAGAAGGAAAGAGATAGAGAAAGAGAAAGTGACTAGAGAGAAGAGAAACATTCATGTCACTTTTGCATTGTTGGGATCCACGTTTTGAGACAGCATCCTTTCGTTTTCGATTAAGGCAAAGGTTTCTGAGAAAACCTTGTGGTTTTTAGAGGAATATTGCTCTCAATCAGTGTGAAAGATTGATAGCAGACAAGCAGATATCACCTGTTAGAGATATGTGTTATAACAACCTTGTGTTAATGTACAGTGAGTT